>VUQK01038412.1:0-10681 GCA_015106715.1 Bujurquina vittata | reverse complement strand
TAAAGGCATCTAAGTCATGCATGTTTTGATGAGACTTTGAAAGTCTGTGTTGAGGAGCCTCGATCTGGCTTAATTTTCCAAAGACTAGCTTTGAACGTACAACACAACATTAGATTTGGAATTCTTGCCAATAAGAGTCCATCCATCCATCCATCCATTTTCTTCCGCTTATCCGGGGCCGGGTTGCGGGGGCAGCAGCCTAACCAGAGAAGCCCAGACTTCCCTCTCCCCAGCCACCTCCACCAGCTCGTCAGGAGGGACCCCAAGGCGTTCCCAGGCCAGCCGAGAGATATAATCTCTCCAGCGTGTCCTGGGTCTACCCCGGGGCCTCCTCCCAGTGGGACATGCCCGGAACACCTCACCCAAGAGGCGGCCAGGAGGCATCCTAATCAGATCCCAAGCCACCTCAACTGGCTCCTTTCAATGTGAAGGAGCAGCGGCTCTACTCTGAGCCCCTCCCGGATGGCTGCACTCCTCACCCTATCCAATATGGGTGGTTGAGGAAATTTGCTATATTGCATTTGAGCAATGCAACACAGCAAACGATGATAACTGTGGTGGTCTGGACTGACAGTGGCTTTATTTGCCATCTATATTGATATTAAAAGAGTGTACAGTGCATTCTATGAAATTGCCGATAGTGAAGTTCAACAGTTACGAGCAACTTCAGTAACCATCTAGTGACTACGGTAGTTTATGTGAATATTTTAAATTGAATTTGGACACATGTTGTTTGTCTGTGAATGCATACCAGTGATGCTCATCCCAAATGGACAAAAAGACTGTTGTTACAAATAGAATAGAAAAAGTTAGACTACTGGAAACAGAGGCCTTATAATTCATACTTTGTGACTTCTTCTGCATCGTACATTTAGTGCAAATAAAACATGATATCAAGTTTTAACTAACAGAGAAAGGCAGATTTTGCTTAACACAACCAAGTCTACGTGGTTGCAAAAAATGCGTAAAAAAATCTGCACACAAATACACAACTGATCTGCTGCTAGACCTTCCTTTGACACAGAAATTCTTTCATGTTGGACACTAACGTGTGTGTGTGTGTGTGTGTAGTGTACGTGTCTCTCTTCACACATTCCTAATGTGTCAGTGCTGAGCAATAACTTCCACATGACAGAGAGAGAGAGAGGTGAGGTAACACCTGACACAGGGAGATGAAGAGAAGACCTCCACTCACATCTCCATCTCCAGCCATATTTCATGGTCTTCTTTTTCTCCTCTCGTGTCAGTCACTTCACACTTGTTCCCTAATAGCTTTCATCTGTCAGCAACGCTTAAAATCTCTCCATAAGCCTGCTGTCTAATTCCCCTCCCTTCATATATCATGCATCTCTTTCCTCGTGCCACATTTGGTACGAGGGGAAACGTTTTCAGATTAACAGTGGCTCTCCTGCCTCGTGTCACAAAACATAAGAGCCAGAAGGAAAATGCTTCAGGAGTTAGTCTGCAGGAATTAAACATCCAAACCCTCTGGCACTCTAGAGCTCGACTCTGGTGGGACTAAAACGCACCACCTTTAATATAGTAAGATGACGGTATCCATCAAAAAGCAGCCTGTTCATTCAGCTGTCTCACCTAACACATGATTGTTTTTATGTTCCCCGTATGTCATATGGACAAATAGAAACCAGATTTCTACTAAAAAAATATATAATGTACTGTGATTCTACCTATTCTATAGCACAACTAGCACTGAGGCTAGAGCAAATAACACTTTCATGTCTCACTTCCAGTTTCCAGGAGCATGTTGAAAGGGTCCAAATTCAGGTTTATATTCTTCAATTAGCTCTCCCCACCCCATGCAGTCTGTGCAACTCCATATAACTGCATGCTGAGAGCAAGCAGGCAGAGGACTGTCCACAGTATTGCAGTTTATCTGTATCGTGTCAGTGTGCCTTTCCACTTACTTTTACTTCGCGTGTGTAGCTGGCCTTTATAAATCTCCTCTTACCACAGAACCTGGAATAATATCACCTACTGTTGTCTTTTTATCCGCAAGAGGGCGACAATCATGACGAGAAGGAGAGATCAGCTTCCCCATCAAACACTAAAAGATAGTGACTAAGGTATTACACTGGTCGGTTTGTATTTAGATGGAGCCTGGAAACAATTACAATTAATATATATACTGCAACCACGGCAACTTCCGTGGTATGTTTTAGACAGCCGGATCTGTAAGCTCCAGAGTTCACAGGCGCATATTTTCATTAAAAAAGGGGGGGAGGAAGGAAATAATAAAGTTCATCGCCCTTCTCAGCACACTAAACTTTCACTGGACTCAGAAAAATACGTTTTACTCCCACACGGGCTCAAAGAGGCTGACAATATTTCCAGCGTCTGGACTTGGAGCTGAGTTACAATCTGCGTAAAAATACCCACAGGGCAAAGCACGGCAGTAAGAGACCCCTAACCTCAGTAACAGATCACAAACACTACAGCTAAGACACGGCGTACTGTGTGTGTGAGTGTGTGTTGGTTTCATTTATTGATTTATTCACTTATTAAGTCTCCCGGAGCAGTAAACACGCTCAAAATTCACTGACTGACGCCGCAAATCCCACGCAGAAAAGTTCCGTTTGGCACTTACGCGCAAAGTGAACTTCAAATAAAAGTTAGGAGGAAAGAAAGGCTCACTCACCGAGTTTGGACCAAGTAGGAAACACGAAACAGCCTCCAACGTGAGAAAACAGCAGCTGTCTCCCGCACGCGTAATAAAAAAAGTACAAATGCTCGTCCGCTGGCCGACGAGAGCGCGCGTGGGAGGGAGGCCCGGGGTGTGGTTTGGACTCAGTAATCCGGGAGGTCTGTGCGCGCGCGTGCGTGTAGATGATTGGCGACAGGAATTTGGGGCCAGGCGAGGGAAACAAAAGTGTGGATGAAAAAAATCGTTATGGGAGGAAGTTTTGAACATTTTTATTTCCTCACACTCTGAATGGGAGAAACAAATGGAAGGAGCGCGGGGAGAGGGGGACAAGCGGAAATTAAAAAGATAAAGGGGGATGGAAAGTGAGGAAGAGGAAGGAATGAGGAAGGAATACTGAAAAGAGGAGCGGAGAAACAATTCAGTGTGTTTGCCATAATTTTGAAATTTTTGAAGCCTTCCTTCGTGTTAGAGGTCAAAGTATTGGAGCAGCTGCTTTACTGTGTCTGCAGGAGTTTTATTTTCTTTGTGTTCTTATCCACCTTAGACACTCCTTTTTCATTGTTGTGGTATTTCTGGACTTCACCTCCGAGGCCAGTGTGGGCAGCATTTGGATTTTCTTCTCATAAAGTCTGGTTTCCAAGGATAGCGCTCCTTTCTTGGCTGGCTGCCGCAGCTTGTTATAATTAAAAGTTCCTTCTCTTAGTTGTTGCCACAAATTTAAAACATCGCTTCTTGGAAGGCACGTGGTTTACATCCACACAAAGAGCAATCATGAAAGGGCAAGCACAGAAAAAGGAGATCTCCCTCTTCAACCCATCCCACCCTGTCTGTGCACTGCAAGCTGCATTTTCTTTATGGCAGTTCCTGCAGGCAGTGTTCTAGTGCAGTCCTTGGGTTTTCCTTTGCATCACTCTACCAGTCTGATATGTCACGCAAAAGTATCTTTGGATGATGTGCAGCTGATGGTTCGGCAACAGTCTGGCAGTTTATGCATGATGGAGCCTCACAAAGGTGTAGCTGAAATGATGAAGCCTTGAGGCTGCGTGGTAAATACGTGGCTTGGTTTTACACCTATACTGAAAACAGAGGACGCCCAAAATTAACAATGTTCGCTTATCAGCACGGTGATAACAAGACTGCATGCAGTAACTGCACGAAGAGGGCCAGAATACCAAAGCTGATGGAGTGTCAACAGAATGCGTAATGCAATGTGCTGAAGAGCCATCAAGAAGTACAGCTAATATGAATAAAAAGAAATACATCAACATTTTGTCTACTTATGCCATTGTTCCTGTATAAGTGTTTGCATTGATGGGTGCGCCATTGCATAGATGCCCACTGAGGCCGTTGATACAATGTCACACTCATTTCTGAAGGCATATCAACTGTGGGGCTGATTCAGCAAACAACTCTCCCATCAAGACTTGCCGTGTGCAAATAACTGAAAGCTCAAAAATCAGCAACTATCAGGAATTCACACTCTTGATGCCACTTTTTTACGCGGCCAAGCTGACATTGTGACCTCAGGACATCTTCGTCTCCCCTTGCCTCCCTGGCCGGTGTGACCGCCATGACAAGGTGGAATTCTTTCCTGTGGTCATAAGGAAACAGTTGGTAAAGACAAGCTCGAGGTAATGAAGAGGGCATTGTCCAAACTCATTGTGCAGCCCTAATTCCCTGAATTTTCCTGGCAGCCACAACACGTGACTGCTGTCAGTCCAAGAATGACCATGGATGCAAAAAAGGCTGATATTAAGCATCTCATTCACAGCGTTATGCCAGCCAGACACATGGCTCTGGGCTGCTGCGTTCAAGGGGCCCGCTGATGTAAAATAATAGGAGGCAATGGAGCTCAGGGTCATCGCACCAATAGCCTGGCTAAATAAATCTTCAAAGCTGATGTCCAGACAATGTAAGATTTTCACTGACCAGAACGTGTTTTCAGGATGTCCTGATGCAATTCAAATGGTTTTAAGATTAGAACAGACAGTTCAAGTGGTTACGAAGAAACTAATTACTGTGATCTTTCTTGACTCTTCTGTGTCTGCATGTTTTTACAGCAGGCACGGGGCCGGGCAGGAAAGCTGCTAGGATTCCTTTAAAAAGCTTCAAGATGCATCGGCCGTGCCGCCATGTGAGAAGCAGGTTACAGTGCGCAAAGAAAGCACTGGACCACAGTTGTTTTGCACAAGAAAAATTGCATTATGTCTGCACATTTTTAAGAGCGCACACATGATGTGTTGTGAAGGAGAGAATAGGAATGGATGAAATCCGTATGTTGAGCTGATGGTGCCACATTCCAACAGTTAATATAATGGATTATCCCTCATTTGCTGTCATTACTTTTTCCCCTCATTGGATTCCTTGCTAGTTCACATCAATAGTCATGTGCAAATTTAAGAAAACTATTTAAAAAATAAACTAGTATTTGTTATGTTTTGTTTTCTTTCAATATACATATTTTTTAAATGTTGTCTGCCAGCTGTATTTAAGCCTGGTGAACACTCATTCATTTCAACATCACACTCATGGACAGCAAACACACACGTACACACATCCAAAGCCTGTGCCTGCTTAAACAACAAAGCATCCTCTTTAGCCCCTCAGGTGTCTGACCCCTATACTGCACATGTGAACACGCCACACTGGAGGCCGGGAACTGGTTTAGCCTCTCCGCAAGGTGTTGGGTGTCCATCGCCCATACCACAAAAATTAGAGGCTTACTCATTCAAATACGCGCACAACTATGTCACTGTGGGCAAATATCAGCAGCCTACTATTGTTGTAGACCTATTGGTGGAAACAAAAAGGTAAAAACCCATCTCCACCCAAAACCCTGCATACAAGGCATTTTAGCACAGCAGAATATCTAGCCAGAAGCAGGAGTAGACTTTTGCTTTCTCTTGCTGCTATGCTGTTTGTAAAAAGTTGAGATGTGTACAATTGTTTGTGAAGATCAAGCCACAAAAGGAAACTTTCCTGTAGTCTGAGAAGCCAAAATCTGACATTTAAACATTTGCCACTTGGCTTGCAGTTCCAAAACCGCTATCTGTAACGGTCAGTCAGGGAGTTAGGCATGGGCACATGGCATAGATAACTTGCACCCCAGTGAAAGCATCATTAATAATGAATGATATACAGAGGTTAGTGGAGTAACATGTGCTGCTATCCAGATGACGTTTTCCCAACTGACCTTTTTTTCCAGCAAAATGATGCCAAACCATATTCTGCACACAGCACAATGTGCTCTCTAACACAGCTCTCTAATAAGAGTCCTGGTGCAAAATTGGCCTGTGTGCAGTTCAGACCTGGAGCATTATGACGTGAAAAAATATGACAAATCAGGCCCAAGACTGCTGAGGATTTGAAATTCTATATGGCACAAAAATTGGAAAACATGTTGCTTTCAAAACCACACAAATACTAAGGGCAGCCTGTCTGGCACCAACAAGCAGGCCATGTTTAAAGACACTCAAATCACCCAAAGTCCAACTCAGTTTGAACTTGAGCAGGTTGTCTTGACCACGTCCGCATGCCTAAATGCACTGAGTTGCTGCCAGGTGATTATCTGATCAAATATTTGCTCTAACTAATGGTTGAACAGGTACATAAAAACAGTGATTGGTGTGTGTCTTTTAAAAAAACACCTTAATTAACTTCCAGTTATATAATTATTTAAATGCATAAGATTGTGAACCCACTGCCTTGAGAGCAGTCTGCTCACAAAAACTAGATACTGCACTGTACTGTTTCAGCAACAAGACACACCCAGCGCACACAGTGAAGGGCATTCTTAATTATGCACTGCTAATATTTCTGCTCATGTTCCAGAGGCCCAGCTGTTACTATCTGCCTGTGCACTTTACTGATAACATTGTCAATGATCTCAAATCAGAGCTTTAAATTAGAAGAGAATCAAATACTCCTTAAAAAAAAAGTACTTTTGTTAAGAACAACTCGTCCAAAACTGCCTTCCTGAAAACTGTATTCTGATCTTAATTACATTAATGCTCTTCACAGTCCAGACATTTATGTTATGTGTGGCCATTAAAACTGAAATCCTCCCACCCGCCCGACTCCCGCCAGACAGGAAGCAACCCCCCGCCCCCTGTTCCTGTTTCTCTCGCTCGCGCGTGTGTTTGTGGTGTGTGTGTGTGTGTGTGTGTCCACGCTCACTCCTGCTACTCTAAGCAATCAGCAGGAGGCAGACAGAATAAGGCAGGAAAAAATACACAACGCCGTGAGTTAGAAGATAGTGCTGGATCGAAGCAATATTATTGGTGGGGGAAAAAAATATGCAGAAGATTATACATTGAGAAAGAAAGCAAGTCAGAAAGATGTGATTGTGGAACAATGCTGGCAGTCGGGCTGTTTTCTTCACCTCTCTCTTCCCTCCCTTCCTCTCATCTGGTGGACGGACAGAGAGGCTCAGGCAGTGTTGACACTGATGCAGATACATTCAAAACAACTGCTCGCACTTTTAGAATAGTTCAAAAAGTAATTTCCCTTTTAGACTGCAGTGTATGAACAATCAAACATGTTTCAGTTTTATTTCTCTCTCTCTTTCTCATGTTTCTGTTAGAATTCTCTTCATGCCGCTATCATCAGCTGTGACACTGCAGCGTAACGCAGGAGAAAAATTCAGCGGGTAAACACCTGTTATTCCTTTTCCTGCTATTATTTCCATGCTCTTGCCCCACCTTTGTCAGCTGATGTGACCAGGCCAATCTGGGTAAAGCCAAAAGATGACACACACACACACATACACACACACACGCACGCACGCACGCACACACACACACACACACACACACACACACACACACACACACGCACACGCACGCACACGCACACACACACACACACACACACATATGCTACTTTCCGTTGGATTTGCATCCCCAGATTTCCATTCATTTGCGTAAGAGCCTGGCCACAGGAGGCGCAGCACTTTAGAAAGCCCAAAAAAAAGTACACACAAAACAGAAAATGAAGAAACCAAGAGTAGCGACTGCGTAATTTAGGCAGTGTAAGGTTTGCGGCTTACAAACGCACACACAAACACAAACCCCACAAGTCAACAGGGAAACAACCACTGCCCCAAGAGTTACTTTGATAAGAAGGCCGATATTAAAGATCTGTAATTAGTCATCATGCTATAGCAGCAATTTCTGTCTGAGCTGATGAACACACAAAATACAGACACACCCACAAAACACCCACACATGCAAATTGACAGTTGCTGGCATGTGCACAATGGACACATTGTCTAATCACCCAAATATTATCAAAAAAAATATTTTGTGATCATGGTGAGATTAGAAGGCCAGGCAGGGATGGATGCATTTTAAGAAACTCGTTGTTGAAATAGTTACACAAAATCCAATAAGAGAGAAATCCAGTGAACTACTTATTAAATGTGTGCAAGTTCATATATGGAAAATACACATTATTCTTGTTGTCCTACAGTTACTTACTGATATTTTGTTGAATACACAGTTTTTTGGCCTTTGTGCCTCTGGATTGTTGGAAAGCACATTTGAAAGTCTAAAAATAGCACAAAATAACACAATCACATTTGCTAATGTGCAAATTTCCTGATGTCAGAGTAAAAACACAATCAGCAAGCAGCAGATATTACATTTTTCATTTGTGTGGTAACAAACGGATTACTCATCATGTGCACATGAATGAAGCGGGAAGCTCTCATGTCCAGCATTGTGTGGCCAGAAATAGGCCGCTGGCCAAGCTAATCTTCCTTCCTTTATGTAAACACTATCGCACGCGAGGGCAAACACACACAGGCATTCACAACTGGCTTCCCTTCCTTGGAACAAAAATATTCTTATTATCGTTACAAGCGCGCAGACACACATGACGAACCTAGAGAGACAGCGATAACAATGGTTATCCTGGGATATTCTGCTGAGGCAGTGACAGCTGTAATCGAGCAAGGACACGACCCAGCCTCCCATCACAGTGCGTGACCCCTGTTATGGCTTCTAACTGCTCACTGCCCCCCCCCCGCTTTGGTGGAGGTTGCAGGTCAAAGGTGAGGCCGTGTTACAGCATCTTGCAATTACACACGTGCAGATTACACAGTCTTCAGCTTAACAAACCCAAAGTGAGTGCTGCTCAAAAGTCCCTAATTTACTGTCCTCTCTGATTACTCATGTTTACTCGTGATCACAAAGCAGATGCCATGGCAGGATTGTGAGTTTGTTTGGGGTCTGGGGGGTGTGCGGGGGGGCACCATTTGATTAGCATGGCCCTGGGAGCGAGGGGGTACATGTGGCCAGTGGTTTGAGTTGTTGGCGGGTGAAATAGAGGCTGGGGGGATGGAGGCATGGAGACAGAGTCTATGTCTGGGATTCCTCTGGCTGTAGCCTGACCAAAATAACCACAAGGAGTATCTGAAATTCTTAGCCCACTACAAATTGCACATGCATACAGTATGCTGCTGTTGCTTACAGTATCTTCATGCAGCATATTTCTCTGCATAAAACATGTTTTGCTTGCTTCATGGATGTAACAATATGATGTGGAAAGAACTGTGGCAGATGTGCGGAAAATACAGTAGGAAAGATCTTCTGTGCAGTCGCTGAGTAGTTGTAGATTTTACTTAAACAGTAATGTTTGAGAATTAATATGACATTTGTCAAAAATACTGACAGCTAACTTTGTTACAAAAACACATTTGTTGGCATTTCTTTAGCTGAATCTCCAAAAAGAAAATGCCAAATTTGACACAGTTTGAAAGGCTTATAATTATTATTATTATTATTATTATTGTACCAACAAGGTGATTCTCAAAGAGCTATTACAGGAAAACTTGGATTAAAAGATTTGAGACTAGACAGGTGAAGGACAAAAGAAATGACTGGCCTAAAAAAAAAACTATCAACAGCAGATGAACAGCATTTGAAAGTCATGCCTTTTAGAAGGAAAGGAATCATAAAAATGCTGTACACAGGAGCTGAGAGATGCAGTCCAAAGACATGCAGTAGCTGCATCTATTTCCCATTTTCCTCGCAAAACATAAAGAAAGGAGGATTGTGTAAAGACTGGAGTCAAGACTCCATTCACTATTCTCATTTGTCAATGAGAACAGTGAATGGAGACTCCATGCATACCAAAGGAAGTGTGTAGCTGTCTCCATCCCCAGGCCTACAAAAGGAGTTGGCAGGAACAGGGAGTGGTTCTTGCAAATGAAGAGAGCATTTTTATTATTTTTTTTTTTATTTTCCCACACAATGAGTGTGACCCAACTTAAACCGCATGTTGTCTGATCCAATAACCAGCATACACCACTTCATAATACACTATTAATTAAATATGACTTGGTCTAGTGATAAAATGTATTTGCATGTGTCACCCCTTGGGAAACATCTGCAGTCATTTATGTACATGTACACAATGCAATCCTTATGATGTTGTGCACCTGTTTTACATAGTCCTGTGTTTGATCCTAATGTGGGAGTGGGTGGCTTTGCATTTCTGTTGCACTGATGAAATAACAAACAGTCCCTTTTCTGTGAGCGTTGAAGGAATCTTTAGAAAGGCAAACATGTGTGAGACACACTGGGTTTGCTACATTTAAACACATCTCTGCCAATGTCCAGAAACAGAAGCCAACTGGGTGCAGGTTATGAAAGTCTCCAAGGGGATGACCTTTCATGTCTGTGGCAACTGAAAATTTCATTAGAGAAGGAAGAAAAAGGAGGAGGTGGAGGAGTTTGAAAAAGCGAAGAAGCACGATCTGAGGCAGAAGAATCATCGATGTCAAAACTGAGTGAATGGAGGCGTTTTTGGAGGTGCGTCTCTAAATGCGAGCCCTGCTCTGTCATTCTTTTTAATAACGCCACAGAGGAGACAGCCCGGCCAATCAACTTCTCTACACAAGTAAAATAAAACAAAACACAGTGACTGAATGAAATAAGAAAGGAAATGCCAGTGTTCTACAATAACTATTCACATTTCATAAGCTCGAATAAAATTCACAGTTTGTTTCCAACTGCA
>VUQK01038411.1:1999-13521 GCA_015106715.1 Bujurquina vittata | reverse complement strand
GATTTTATCATTTACTATGCAGATTTTTTTTTTTGCTTGATATGATCTGAATTGAGCCCCAAGTCCTGCTATCTAAACTGAATCCCCTTGCTGCAGCTCCCATTCCATCTATGGGGGGAAATCAGCTCCTCTGATTTGAAGTGTGAAGCTACTGTATGTGCATTCCTGTGTACGTTATCATTTAATATCTATCTCAGGGCTAAGTGGTCTAACTCTATGTGTGCTCTCAATTTGCACGGATTATACGGTCAGCAAGAGCCTGGTGGTGCTTCCTGATTGTGTTTGACATGGACAAACTCAGACAGAGAGAATGCATAAAGCATCTTGGATGAGTCCTTTGTGTGTTTGCATTTGTGGGTCTGGGAGATTCACATTCCAGGCGGATTTGCTGTTGTGAATCTGTGCCACAAAAAAAAAAGAAAAGAAAAGAAAAAAGAAAAAAAAAGAGCAATTTCACACAATATCATCATCACCACAACTATGTGTTGTATTCTACCACAGAAGCTCTGGCCACAAAGCACTTGATCACCATAATGAAGGGAGTTTTACTCCTCATATTCGCACTACACTATCAGAGCCAGAATCTGTTTGTGATGAAGCTTTAGGCCCCCATCAGTAAACTTGATCTGCCCCTTAATATGATAGTAAGTTGGGGTGGTTACCCAGCATCACCTTTTCCTATGAGACAGTGCACAACCACAGACAAGCAAGTCCAGTTTCTCTTTTGCTTAAACACCAGCTTCAGATTTCACTGTATATTGTTCAGCTTTAAGAAGGTTCTGACCTTGCTGCTGGACCACAAGCTGACATCTAAGATTAAATAGTGGCAAAAAAATGTGCATCAAAAAACACAGAACCCAGATTCCTTTGTGTATGGTTAACTTTGCTTTTATGAATACAGAGCCTTAATTTTTGAGAAACCAAGTTTCAATATATTCCGACAGAGGGGAGCGTTTAATCTTGCTCGTTTCTTCGGGGCTTGAAGTTATTGTTGTATTGAACAAGCTTTATTTCAGCCGATCAGATAGAGTTGCCCTCTGGCCTTGAAGGGCAGCAGCTCCTGTTTGTATCGCACCTTGATGACCGTGGTGAAGGCAGGATAATTGGGGTCAACTAGAATCTGTTGTTTTCTTCGCTGAAGGTGTAAAGGACAGGTTTTGGCTGTCGCTTTTTGTGCCTGTTGTGCAGTGTAGGCTTGGTGTAGGTGTACTGCACTATATTTTTATCTTAGGAAGAAAATGACAGTCTCATCCGTGCATGTTTACCAGTAAGATGTAGCAGTCATCTTAAATTTTGTTGCTCAAGTTAGGTTTTCATTTTTGTTTTCTTCCTCTGCAGCTCACTAAATTCGACTAACTGGAAGGAAAAAAAGAAAGTGAATTTCTCATTTTGCTGTTCATATTCTTTCATAACTGTGAGCATGTAGTAAGGGATGCTGGGACTAAATTAATTAATCCTGCAGTAGGTCTCATAAGCGGATATGAATGCGTCAGAGGTGTCGTTCCCACATGCAAGTTTGGTAATTTGGTTTGTCTTTGATTCTGATTAAATAATGCTGACTGAGGCATGGAAGTTATTCTCTCTGCTTGACTGCTCACCCACACAAACAGGAGAATTTAGTCATAAGAGGCCAGAATCTTTGCATTATTAGCATCACAATTTTTTCAAAGACAGCCTGCCTTTAAGGGAACGTTACTTTTTATTTGCCCTTGCTTGCCAAGCTGCTGTCTGCCCAAAGCCTCAGGAGCTGCAGTGACCTTAGTGAGAAGCTGAAAGTGTGACTTTGGGTCGGCTCTGTGCTATGAAACCACTAATGCCATGCAGTCATCATAGCTTAGCACCCCGGGAGTCACACATCTCTTATCCTAAAGGGATATGATCTTTGACGTTAGACGTTGAAAAAATAAATAAACGTCTCCAAAGATAAAGCCCCCTTTTCTCTAGTTAAATGCTCAGCATAGAAGGAGAGGATAATGAGATTGGACCTATTTCACTTTTCTTGTAATTCAGAGTACAACATGCAAGAGCTTAGACAAATACCAAGGACTCATTTCTTCCTTGAGTGGATGTGTGACAGAGCTCATGTCCTCAATCAAGCAATGCAAGCTTAAAGTTTGTGAGCGTGTTTTTCCGGAAGCGCATAGTTGGACAATTGAATTGAACACTTCTCATAAATACCAGAATACCGGTTGCAAGCAGAACAGGCGGCAAAGGAAGATGGACGCAGACAAAAAGAAAGAGACAGAAGAGGAAGATAAGCTGGAGGACACGCAGTTAGGGAGATCTAGATTGTTTGGAGATTTTCTAGATTACGTTTGGGGCCCAGAAAATAGAGAGGAGTTCTCAGAGTTGTTTTGGTGCCTATCAGTGCAATCTAAAAGCTTTTTGATTGCCCAGAGAAGATGGCTGCTATTTTACAGGCTGGCGTACACAGCAAAATAGAGATCTGTTTGGGCCAAAAGCAACAATTTGGATCTAAGGACTTATTTAGTGGAAAAACAGGATTGGTGATAAAACAGGATTATTTTTAATTGCATGCAGTGGCAATGAAGCGTGCCAGTGTGTGATCTGGCATCAGCCATTAGATCATTTTCGATGTGCATCGCTGTGAAAAAGTATTTGCTCCCTTCTTGATTCCTTAGCTTTTAGCATATTTGTCACACTTAAATATTTCAGATTGTCAAAAATTTTTAATATTAGCCAAAAAAATGGCTAATACAGTTTTTAAATGATATGAACAGCTATCCAAACCTACCTGACCCTGTGTGAAAAAGTAATTGGGACTCCAGCGAGCCACAGTCAGGTGAACCTTCCCAGGAGTGACCCAACAACCAAAATGACTCCAAGAGACTCCAAGAGAACACAGAACAACATCTGACGCCTGCAGGCCTCACTTGTCTCAGTTCAAGCATGGTGATGGTAGTGTAATGATCTGAGGCCGCATTGCTGCTTCAGGACAACTTGCTGTAATTGATGGAACCATGAATTCTGCTCTCTATCAGAAAATCCTGAAGGAGAATGTCCAGCTATCAGTTTGTGCCCTGAAGCTCAAGCACACATGGGTCATGCAGCAGGACAAGGATAAGAAACGCACCAGCAAGTCCACCTCTGAATGTGTAAAAAAAAAAAAGAAGACTTTGGCATGGCCGAGTCAAAGTGGGGACTTAAATCAGACTGAGATCCTTTACCTTCAACAGGCTTTTCATGCTTTAACACCCTCTTATGTGGCTGAATTAAAACAATTCTGCAAAGAAGAGTGGGTCAAAATTCCTCCAGAGTGATGTGAAAGACTCATTGCCAGTTTTCACAAACACTGATTGCTGTTCTTGCTGCCAAGGGTGGCACAACCAATTTTTAGATTTAAGGGGCAATTAATTTAGATGGGTTATTTTTTGTCTAATATTTTTTTTGAAGATCTGAAACATGTAAATGTGACAAATGTGCAAAAAAAAACCCCACCAAGAAATCAGGAAGGAGGCAAATACTTTATCACAGCACTGTATTTACTGTCAAATGAGGTTAGTTGCAAGTGTACTGAAATAACATAATTTATCCCTCAAAACAGGGAGTGCATTTCATTCTCTATTCGCGGAGAAAGATTTAGCCAGCAGTGGAATACAGCCCAGAGCATTAACCAGTCTCAGAAAATCTTCTGAGATAATAAAGAAGAGCAGAATCTCAGGCCTTGGACTATTTAAGGATAAACAGACTGTTTAGTCAGCACATCTATTGGATTAAAGGTACTTTCAGCTTCTCAATATTTTCCCAGGGGGTTGTCACAGAGGATGGAACCACATGTTTAGATTGGCACAGATTTTGCACCATTTTACACCAGATGCCCTTACTGACACAATCCTCCCATTTATCTAGGCCTGTGATCCCCCCAAGCTGGGTTTATTTTTCCTATCACTCATGAACCAGAGATCTTTCACATGTAAAGTGAACATATTTTCAGGATAATGGTTCAAAACAGAGAGAGGGAGAAATAGTTTGCACTAAGCTGTAATCCTGATATAATTAGTCCTGGTTGATCTGGCAACATCTGTGATTACCATGATTACAGTCTAATGATTCAACAAACTCTCCTTAAGCGTTAACATTACTGGACCAGGATCTGCTCTCATGCAGCACATGACACAAGTAGATGTTTCACACAGCAAGTCACAGTGGAGATGGTGAACCTGTTGAGGTGGATGCGGCAGTCAAATTGCTCCTGTCCCATTAAAAATTAAGTGGATCTCTAAATAAATAAACAAGATTGTTGATAACCAATCACAGTCAGCACTTACTTCAGTGAAAAATCACAGTGCAGTTTCTGAGTCCTTCATAATTAATTCTCCATGTTTTGCCAGTTGAATGCTTTTAATGTGAAGCAGCATATTCTCTTTACATTAGCAGGAGATAAATACTCTTTACTTGGCGGTCTCCTGGTCCAGTGTTTGAAGAGAGCAAACTGAGGCTGTGATCAGTGATGTGATTTCTGTTTTTTTATTGCATGCATGCATAGCTTTTGCAAGAATATCCTCTGTGCTAAGACGGGAAAAACAAATTCAGCATGGGTCTTTGTGCTGCATCCAACAAAGATTACAATACATCAGGAGTGATTATAGAATGGAAATGGCCAGTGCTAAAAAAAAATAAAACATAACTATAATCAAAATAAAGTCAAACTCCACTCACAGAAATGTTGCAAATAGTGTAATTATTATTATTGAGATGTAAGATGTAAGTAAAGAGATTTTCACCCAGAGGGCCACAGGTGCGAGTGTCAGAGCCTGAATATAAGGTGTTCAATTTAATCTGTGTAATCAGAAGGAGCCAACCCCCAAAATAGGCACAGTAAGTCTGCAGCTTTGCAGCCTTCAGCTCTTCGTTTTATTCATCTGTCTATATGGTTTAGTCCAAGCGCTTTTTCCCACAGGCAAAATTTCTAAGTAAACAAGATCACTACTGCACAGCGCCCAGTGGGCAAAGGCAAAGAGAGGGAGTAGATTCTGCAGTCCATTAAGTCCAGTATGCAGCATTTACACTCACATATTGCTTTCAAAATTTGGTTGAGTGAAGTAGAGATACAGACAAGCATTGGAGTAGCAGACATTGACTGGTGAGAAAGAGGACTCCAGAGGGATGTCATTGTTCTATTTGACTGTATACATACTTGCTCTGTTCTGCTGTGGACAAACATGACTTCTCAGCACTGAGAGATCTCCGTCTTGAGTCATCTGCCAGTTGTTTACACCTCACTACCTTCATGATTACTCCAGTGCGTTCTCTTGTCCTTAATTTATGCTGCTAACATCTGAGGCACTGAGTCACTGGCCACCCAATCTGGAGCCCTCATTATCTTTGAGATGAAGAAAGAATTGAGATAATATGTTTGACTACCGACTGTGGCAATACAGGCACAGAAACATTTCCTCACTTGGTAACACAAACAGACCAAGTCGACAACTGTGACCTCCAGGAATGTCCCTTTTGTGTCCAAATTGCAGAGGGAGAGCCCCCATTGTTGTACTCGATTATATTGGCTATATTCAAGACAATTACTTAATTCTCAAAGGAGTAGGTTTTATAAAGTGGTAGCCTATTCAATAATTTCTAATTAAGCCAAACAAAAGAAAGATAATCCAACAATGATATTGAAAAGTGAAAATACAAAGGGAACAAAAAATTGTATTTTGGATGCCATCTCTGATTAGTGTCCATGTTGCATTCAGGATCTGAGAGGTGTGAGAAGATTTGAGAAAAGATTAGCAGAAGGAACGCTCTCGTAGCAAAGTAGGCAGATGCTGCGGCAAAAATATCCGTGATTCCAGTGAGCGCAGAGGCAGCTGACTGTCACACCAAGACCAGGGAATCCCTGACAGCTCAGCCTGTCACCGCTCTAAGCTACTCTGGCATTTCATTCTCCACAATCGTTTGATCAGCTCATTATGTCTCGCTGTCCCTGCTGTCATCTCTCCAACCCCATATCTTTATCCCTCCATGGGCAGCAGATTGCTCAGTTACTCTCTGTGTGTCCTTTATTACAATCTGTCTTAAAGGGACACAGCACGTTCTTGTAAAGGTTTCCTTGTGGCTCAATCTGTGAGATCATGAACGTTACTGTAGGAACAAAAATGGCATATACTATAATGTTGTGCAAAAGTCTTGAGTCACCATATTGGGTAAATGAGAATTAGGTGAAACAATTCAACCAAACAAACAAATGCTTACATGAAAATACAGCATATAAGGCAAGGCAGAGTTTAAACTCAATATTTGGTGTCACCACCTTTATTCTTCTGCACAGCCTGAACTCTCTGAGGCAGCTTTCTTGTCATTTCTTTACGTATTCTTATGGAATAGTTCTCCAGGCTTCTTGAAGGACATTCAAAGCTCTTTTCTGGATGTTGTTGCCTTTGTTCTGTTCTCTGTCAAGATGATCCCCCTCTGCTTCAGTGATGTTGAGGTCCAGGCTCTGGGGAGGCCAATCAGGTATGCTCTTCTATGCTCATAATTTCCTGATTTTTAACAAGATCTCCAACTCCACTGGCTGAAATGCAGCCCCAAACCATGACCGAGCCTCCACCGTGTTTTTCAGCCAGTCGCAGACACTCACTGTTGGACCCCTCTGGACCAAAAATTTCAAGAGTTGGAGTCATCACTCCATGAGACCTGTTGACACTGATTTTGAGTCCAGTGCTTGTGTAATTTGACATACCTAGGTCATACCATGGGTCAGTGTAAAGAGGATTAACAAATAGAAAAATATCCTTCTGAAAATGGTCAGGTACAGGGACTGAAGATGAGTGAAAAAGCAGCCAATGTCCAAAGAAAGGTTTTTCAGAAAGCTTCAAAAACCATTGCTCAAAACCAGTTGAAAGAATCACATAAAGTCTGGATCCTTGGAAGCAAAATATTAAGAAATGAGGGGTGGCTCAAGACTTTTGCACAGCACTGTAGGAAAAGCAGAAAAACAGATTCTAGTCAAATGATTACAGATTTTTGGATTATTTTTGTGCTGAATTTTCTGCTTCATGTGAATAAAATTCCAAGCGTCACATCCACTCTGTGGTGGATTCACAATTACAGAGTGGATGTAACAGAAGTCTAAACCAGCTCTCTCAACTTTAATGTTGGTGTCATGAGAATGAATAATTAATATATATTATTCATATATTATAGCATTGCAGTTTTCCTCCCAAATCTAATTTCCAGACATCCCATAATAGGAGCATCCCATTACTCCTATTACAAACTGAAAATAATAAACTTAATCTGTTTCCACCAATTCACAGAAGGGATTTTAAAAACCAAACAAGAATCTCGTGAAAATACAGTCACAGTATGGATTGTGCTTTATATCTGGAGTCTTCAGCTGAAAAATCATAAACTGTAATTTAGCTACTTCAGTAGTACAAGAGTTTATATTTGCTCATTCTTGGGGAAAAAGCTCTCACTGCCATATGATACTGGGTTAAAATTGTCTGGACTTCAATTATTGCAGTTTTACTATTATAAAAGTTGTCAATCTCAGTTCCTCTAGCCCTGAACAAAAAAAGTATAGCATCTTAATGTAAAAAATGTACCTTTTATAAAATAAAGTGGATGAGCAATCAGGCTCTGTATATACATTATTTAGAAATACATGACCTAAGTAATACATTAACCTGGATTATTTGTTTTGAACAGAGGACATAAATGATGGCGGAGCATCACATGATGTGTTCAGTGTGTGCTTCTCTGCCGTTCTGTTCATCTGAAAATTTTCTGTAAAACTTAAAAGTTTCCCCATTATTTTAGAAATATTTGAACCATGACTGGTGCTCAGAAAGTGTGGGCCATGATGAGGGGCAGAGCTGAAGAGCTCCGAGGTGCGGAAGTGACAGCTTCTGTCAGGTCCCTGCACCAACTGAGTTACACTTCCTCCCATCACGGCATTTCTATTCTTAAACCTCCCCCTGTCACTTCGTCCTTTTATTGCCCCTTTCTTAGGTGTTTTTTTTTTTTTTGCAACCTCCTCTATATTACTGTCATTTTCAGCATCATAGTCTTATCTATATACAAAAGCAGATGAGGGGCTGAGAAGATGAAAGAGCCTCCCGCCAACACACACTAGCACATTTGGCAGTCTCCTGGCCCAAATCTTAAAATATATAACAAGCGTGCGCCTCTCCTTCTGGAGAAGCCTTCATCACATCTGTGTGTGTGTGTGTATGTGTGTGTGTGTGTGTGTCCCTCAAGCCCCAAGCATTTGCTGTCAGACCACTTTTTCCTTGATGACTATTCTGTGATTTCCTTTAGAGAATGTAACAGTGACTGTTCACTTTTTGCCACAGCAAAGTGGACTTGTGGGCAGCTGAAGGGGAGAAATATGTACACATGTGCATATAGAGATCTGTTATCGGTTTAAAGTGCAAAAATTACTAAAACAGCAAAATAATAAAAAAAAAAACACAAAACAAAAAACCCACTGATGACAAGTAATAATTACAGCTTTGTTAAAGCAAACCAAATCACAATAAAATAAAATTTAAACGAAAAACATTAAAAGAAAATCTCTTGTCAGTGAACACAAATGAAGAACAAAAATATGTGAATAATAAAGTTTCACTGTGGAGCGAGCTGCGGCATCATAATCTAATGAACTTGATTATACAATATCAGCACAATCACTTGGGGGTAAATAAAGCTACTTTTCCAGTTGATTTCACACAGTCCCTCTAATTATTATATCACAGATCTACAGCACTCCAACAGTTACTTGTCCGCGTGTCTGTTGAGAAGGTGAAAGAGAGGCGATAACACTAATGGATAATGACTGGATTGAGACATTTACACTGAAAATCACATACAATTTATCCTCCAGCTGTCAACAGACAGGCTCAGTCTAACTTAACCTTTTAATCTGCAAATGCCACACACACACACACACACACACAAACACACACAGGTGCTTCAGTTCAGTTAATTAGGATGATTAGACCTTGTCGCAGGCCTTTGAGGTTAAAGACAGCTTGATTGAAGTGTCCTTGACTCTAATTAGTGAGATTGCATGTGTATGGAATTCTGACCTCTGTGTTTCCAGTGTATTCAGGCACTAAATTAAAGCGGCATTTTCTTCCACACAGTTGAAGCCATATGAAGTATAGCAACACAGAACGCCCAACCCTTTTTATTCTTTTGGCACTTTAATGATTCGTGCCAGTGAACCAGCATGCCCAAAGCCAGAGGTGTGCGACCTTGACACCTATCTGTAATATCACTTTAATGCAACATAAAATAATTCAGCATAAGTTAGTATTCTTTATATTACAATTACATCTGTATCTAAAACAAATTTCAAACAAAAAATAACAGTCAGAGGCCCCGCATACCTACGTAAACCCACCAGTGGCTCCAATTATTCTGGCTTATTAGAGTGCTGCTCCAGGCTTTGTGGGTGTGCACAGTCAAGCTTGATCAGCGTCTCTGTCACTCCCTGTTAGCTTTGTTGCCTTTATTATCCTTATTAATGCACGGTGTGTTATAACCCGTTTCATTTTCTTTGCCTTTTGTTTTTTTGCTTTTTTTTCCTCTTTTGAGTTTTAGTCTATACTTTTTGGTTTTCTGTTTAAGGTTTTCTGTTTTGGTGACTTTATATTTTGAGGACTTGGGTATCATGTATCATGTGAGTTTATTTATATTTGATTCCTTGTTTTTCACTTTTTCTTGCCTCCCCAACACCGTCTTGTCAAGTCTTGACCTTCATGATGTGATTCCTTGTTTTAGCTGCTTCCTGTTTTACTTTGATAGTCTTAGGTCTCTTGTGTACGGTGGCCCTGAAGTGAAAATCACAACAACATTAACTAAGCACAATTACAAAAGCGAAAAACACAACGACATTAACGACAGTGCGTTTGTTTTGACTTTCTTCATTATTGCCTTAATTAGTTTCAGCTGTGTCTTTCTACCCCAGTGATAATGTTTTTTTGGCGTAGTTTGCCTCACAATTGAAGGTGTGCTTTGTGTCAATCCTGAACATCTGAAAATCTGTGTAGGAGTACAGAGCTTTGTACATGTGTAGTACATGTGTAGAGGTGGATTGAATTCAGATTGATTTCCATTGGATTGTTTATTGGAAACGAGGAAATCCAGCCTTTGTTTCTCCCACTCAGCTGCCCATTGCATGTTTGTTTGGAAGTTGCATCATCAATGGGTATTACAGAAGGCAATAAAAAAAATATGGCTGGAAGAACAGATTTGGCTCGATAACACTGTTCTGACCCCAGCTTCTGCTAATGAGAACTCCATCAGCCAGCAGGGGGAAAAAGCTTTCACTAGGATTTATCACTAACTCCTGTAAGTGAGCTTCATGCACAGTGGGAACTCACAGGTATTGTTTTGAAGTAAAAAAATGAAGCGATGCCATTTTCTTGTTGGTGGATAAGAGGGTGAGCAGGCGACCACATATGCAGCATGGCTGTGGTGCGGATAGCCTGGGATTCATGTCCGACCTGTGGCACTTTACTGCGTGTCTTCCCCAACTTCCTGTCTCTCTTCACTATCTATTAAAAGCCAAAATGTAGCTATTTTGACAGCTCCTGAGGGCTTGTGAAGTCCTGACTTTTAAGCCTCAAGTTTAGCATCTTGTTGTTTTGAAACTGGACGTGATGGTTGGATCTGACTTTTAAAAAGTTAGGGCTCCTCGAGCTAATGCAGTAACAACGTGTCAATCACAAATTAGGGCCCCTCAAAACATACTGTTCTTAATCAACCTTTTTGACTAGAATCAGGACCATAATTTACTAAATGAACATGATATTGTATTCAGTAAGACCTGAATCTAGTGATTGAGACAATAAAGTCATGAGGACAAACGTTCACTAAAATAACAAATGAAGGGAGCAGAATCCACTGGACCTCTTTTTGCATCCTGCTCGCCGTTAGAGAGAACACATTTTTTCTGCATTGGCTTCACTTTTCAGACCTGCACATGATACATTATTCAGGGCCTCTACAACAGTCTTCAAGGAAATGAGGAAAATATGATTTTTTTCTGAAATGGAAAGAAAATCAGTGATATGATAAGAATTATAATAGAAAACGACGACAAAAATAACCACGAAGCTTAAAAATGCTTTTAAGTGATCCGAGCAAGCAAAGTAAAAGCATTACAGAGTGATGACATTGAGTGTATACACTTCACAGATAGGAGATGTAGTGTTATTATATTTCAGATCCATAAAATCACAGCATTCCTCTGTGTTTGCACAAGCTGTGGTATTTGTGTAGTGGACCTCATCTTCTGATGCACTCAGTGGTACTTGCGAGGGGGCGTGTACGTTCACCCTTTCCTTTGAACGAGCAAAAGAGCTGCACTCTTCTTCGTGTTGCTGTCAACTTTAACATTTTCTACAATGAGCAATGAGCGTGACGGTAGGAATAAATGTCAGCTATGTGTCCCGATCCCATATCTGTATCCGATATGTGTGAGCGGTTTTAGTTGAATCCCCCCCCCCCCCCCCCTTCTCTGCTTTTTTATCAAGACCCAAAACAAG
>VUQK01038410.1:66947-77057 GCA_015106715.1 Bujurquina vittata | reverse complement strand
TTCAAATGTTTTAAACAGAGGGCTGAGTTCAAATCAGTGCCAAGTTGTTAGCATCATTAGGCTGTTTAAATTCAAACAACCTAACAACCCATCAAACATAATCTGGGGAAACCCAAATAAAACAAATGATCCACAAAATGCTTCTGTGCAAATGTATTCGCACACCCAGTAAAATAAATGTCTATATTCACCTAATTTTCTCATCTGTCACCACAAGTGCATGTGACATGCCCATGTATACATATTATGCCCCATGTTTCACCAGAGGCAGGTCTGTTTCATTTTAAATTCTAAGAAAACAAACACCCAAACAAGTACATCCGTATGACCTTAAGCAGGTTTTGCTGAGACATTTGCATGCACCTCTTCCACATTCCTACTTCTTTAGATAACAATAAACCATTCGTCACCCTCCAGCTATCTATTCAAAGTGTGAGAGTGAATGCTGTATTCTCTATAGTTGGGAAAATAAGATGTGGAAAACAGACTGAACCAAATAAGCAACAGGAGGAGAATAATTTGAGAGTCATTTAGACTTGCTAGCAGCTGCAGTGAAGTCATCTTGAGCTTTTCCAGGCTTCAGGCAAGTAGAACTCCAGTTGATGATAATGTGCTAGCTGCTGTGTGCATAGACAAACATTCAGCGCATCGCGAATGAGATCAACTATACAACATTTTAAAACTTTGCGTAAAACAGCATGAAGAAACCATTACTGTACTGCTATTTGTGATAACAGAGAAAAAGGTTTAAACTAATGTTGCGTTATTCTCCACTCTGCCTGGCATAAACATGATTTAAAAACATGACTTAAAAACAGGCATTCCTCCTAGCTTGTTTCTTTCACTCACTTGCATGAGCTTCCTTGACAGTTCATTGGTGAGGAATTCTTCCTCCTTCTCATAGTTGACTGCCAAGGTCTCTTTTTCCTTCTGAAGGGCCTGGATCTTCTTGAATAAGGTGTTACTGATAAATTCTTCCTCCTGCTCTGCTCTAGCTTGCTGTGGGACAGAAAAACATAAAAAGAAACCGCAACAGAGGAACTTTCAGTGAAATAAATTCAGGGTTCTGGCACATGAGACTGTTTTCACCTTTTTCCTGATTAAACTGTAACTTACTGACAGTGAGGGGAAAACATGGTCAACTAAAGTCTGCTGCAGTGAAGCCTGCCAGCCAAAGAGTTAGCATAATTCTCTCAAATGACTCAAGAGATATTGCAGTAATGGGTGACTGAAACATGGGGGCACTAAAGAAATGTGCTGGGACAGCTAGAACAGCTAGAACAGCTAGAATTACACTGCTGATGATACATTCGTCTTTCACCCATCCCTTATTCTCTCCCGACCTCAAGACTAATTTTTGCTTCACTAGTTGTTAAGACGAAATAGAGGGGATTATAAAAGACAAACAGATAGTTAAGCTTCACAAATTTACACAGAGGGTGGACAGCGTCAAGTGTGATTTGCTTTGCAGACGTTTTAAGCGTGGCATTTCGCTAGCTCGCTAAGTTTGGCCTACATATTTCCCACCTATCCAGCAGATCGGTTACACATTTTTATGACGCTAAGACTGATTAACCGAGCATGAAGAAATATGACGCATCAGTCCGGGCCAAGGCTTCTGGTGGGCTATTTATTTTCACCCAGTTCTCGTATCCATGTTGGCCATAGCGTGGTGACAATGCCTAACAGTGAGTAATCAGCTGACCACGATCAATCTGTTAACTCGCATCGTGAGGTACCCACCCTTTTTTAGGACGCTTTTATCTGCTTGACGTTAGCAATTCATCTAACGTTAGCCACAATTAGCAACGCTAAACAGCACAAAGCAAAGTAGCAGGTTATCGCTGCTCGACCACCTAGCAAACGTTGTCCCGCTGGCTAAATTAGCAAGCAGCTAATGTTAGTAGAGCTAACAAAACAGCAAAGAATTATGGCCAAATAGAGGTAACATTTCCACATAGCACACATTCACCTTTAATCAAACAACACTCGCTACAGCTAACTTGCTGTCAAATGCAATACAGCAAACAGGGTGGGGGATAGCATCTCCCTCGTTAGCTAGCTAACGTTACTCACAATGGTGACGCTAGCTTTGCGGAGGTCCCGATTCTCCTCCTGCAGGGCTTTGCACTTCAGTTTAAATGTTTCCAGCTCAATTTTAAGAACTTTATTCTCCTGCTGCAAAGAGGCGAGTCGGTTCGTCAGTTCCTCCAAACGAAACTGTGAAATGACTATACTCGGTTTCCCCGAATTTGAAGCGGAGGACGACATCGGAGTAGCGGAGCTGCTCCCCGCTCCGTCGGTGTCGCTCTCGCTTGCGCTGTCCGCCATGGCTGTGCGACGGTGTGTGTAGTGGAGTAGAGAAGACGACGGCAGCTGCAGCGTTCGAGGAGCGCAGACAGCAGAATGCTACACTGCGTGACCTTGCGCCCGCCTAACGGTATAGTGCCCCCAACAGGATGTCTCCAGTACTGTTCAATACCATAACATGAAGTGCATCTTTGGCGATCCAATTCAATCCAAAATGGGAAACAAGCCACAACACCACACCCTAAACCATCTTGTATGCCTAAATCACAACATCCATTGTATAACCCTTATCTATTTGTCAACTGTTATGTGACAAACTCTGCATTGATCATAATGCTCTATGTTTTTTACAGTGATGTGAAAAAATTTTTGCCCCATTCCTAATTTTCTTTTGCTTTTTTGTATATTTGTCACACATATATGTTTCATATCATCAAACAAATATGAACAAAGATAACTCAAGTAAATATAAAATACAGTTTTTAAATGATAATTTTATTTATTAAGGGAAAAGGCTTTCTAAACCTAACTGGACCCATGTGATAAAGTAATTCCCCTTTAAACCTAATAACTGGTTGTGCCATCCTTGGCAGCAAGAACTGCAATAAAGCATTTGCAATATGCTGGCAATGAGTCTTTCACATTGCTGTGGAGGAATTTTGGCCCCCTCTTCTTTGCTGAATTGTTTTAATTCAGCCATACTCTAGGATTTTCAAGCACGAACAGCCTGTTTTAGGTCATGTCAAAGCATCTCAATCAGATTTAAGTCTAGACTTTGACTACGCCACTCCAAAACCTTCATTTAGTTTTTTCTGAACCATTCAGAGTTGGACTTGCGGGTGTGTTTCAGATCACTGTCCTGCTGAATTACTCAAGTGAGTAGAATTCATGATTCCATCAATTATGTCAACTCGTCCAGATCCTGAAGCAGCAAAGCAGCCCCGGGCCGTCACACTACTACCATCATGTTTGACGGTGGGTATGAAGTAATTTAATGAAATGCTGTTAGTTTTTACTGCAGCTGCAACAAGACTCAAACCTTCCAAAAAGTTAAACTTTTGTTTCATTGGTCCACAGAATATTTTCCCAAAAGTCCATCAAGATAACTTTTGGGAAACTTGAGATGAATCTTTGTGTTCTTTTTGATCAGCTGTGGTTTTCTACTTGAAAATCTCCCATTGATGACATTTTTGCCCAGCTTCTTTCTTATTTTTAAATCATTGAAACCCTTTCCAGATTGATATATGTCACTGACTTTGTTTCTCAGCTGTTTTTCTTTGAATTTCTGTTGCTTGTGACATGATGTGTTGCTTTTTGAGATCTTTTAGCTTCCTTCACTTTGTCAGACAGCTTCTATTTAACAGTTATATTCAGCAGGTCTGGCAGTAATCAGGTCTGGGTGTGGTTAGTGAAACTGAACTCAGCTTTCCAAAAAAATGTGGTTAATCACACTTAATTCATTATTTAATGGGAAGGCGGTGAGAATACGTTTTCACATAGGGCCAGTTAGGTTTGAATAACTTTTTTGCCTTAATAAGTTAAGTCATCACTTAAAAACTGTATTTTGTGTTTACTCAGGTTACCTTTGTTTAATATTAAAATCTGTTTGATGATCTGAAACACGTAAGTATGACAAATAAGCAAAGAAAAAAGAAAAAAAATCAGGAAGGGATTAATCCTTTTCCTCCCATTTTTTTGTAAGGGATAACCTACCAAGCCAAAAGACAAATGAAAAAAATAACACTATGAACTAACAGATTTGATTCAATTCTTCAATATTATCATGTAAGATGAATGCAAAAATTCTCAATAACTCCATTTAATTTTTAAAATTTTTTCACAAAAGCTTTGAATCTTTAAACAATCCCAAAACATATGCACGTTGGTTTCAGGTTCTGTGTTACATTTCATTACAGAGAGGGTATTGTTTTCTCATCTTACCCCACAGCTGTGGTGTGCAATGCAATCTATGGATTATTTTAAATAATCCAAATTCTTTATCAAAGAGGCATAAAGTGGCACTAGCAAGTTGTGTTTTTCCTGAAGCTCAGAAGCAGGATAATCTTGCTACTGTAGTCATGGTCACAGGATTATGTGGGAAGAACATCTTTGCACTGTAATTATTAATTAGTAGGCAGCAGGGTGTTTTAACTTTGTGTTTCACCTCCTTTTAAAAAAACAATCATCCTTACTGGGCAAACTCACTAGCATTTACACTGTTCAGCAGCAACATTAAAGCCTAATAATGTGTGTTTTCCCTCACATGCCAAAACTGGTCTGCCCAAACAGGGCACTTACGCATGACCTCTAGGGTTGCAGTTTCTGTGGTGCGGCCACTGCCTTCAGGGAGTGAGATGTACCTGGTCTTAAACAATGTTTAAGTGGATGATAAAACCACCTAAACATTGTTACAAACTAACATCCACACGAATTGCATTGTAAGAGGACCCACTTCACCGTTCTTGGGTTTTAATGTAGGCACTTAACCAGTGTATGTGTTATTAATGCGGCATTATCTTACCATCTTTGGCACAAAATATTTAACTTCAGCTTTATTATATTAAGACATCATATGGATAATCATGAGAGGCATTGCTATGAAGTGTATGCAGTATATTTTCTATTTTTTCATCAGCTGGAAGCAGAAAGTGTTGCTGCCTGGTGAGTTTTCTCCCAAGGACGCTTAGGTGAGGAGGAAGCACATATTTTTATTTGAAGGGCAGTAACTCCCATAACTACCCATCACTGCCTTCACATTACTCACATGATTTAAAAAAAAAAAATCAAGGACACAAAGACAAGAAGAGAAACAACTGAACTGCGAAATCACTGCATTTTTATTTATTTTTTTTAATTTTTAGGTTGATTTTTTTAAAGACGTTTGAAACATTTGTGATGGCATCATTGCTGCTATAGCCTCTAAAAGACCTTGAATAACCAAAGTGCTAGAATAGTTATATTTCAATGGCTTCACTCTGTTAGTAAGAATTGTACATCAAAAAACCTGCTCAGGTGAAAACACATATCAAAGAAAATTGACAAAATTGATACTTCAACCATATCAAAGTATCCTCTACCCCCTGATTGACAGAGTAGTAATAAGGGGATGTTGTACAGCACCCTATCTGACTTCCTTAACCCCCCCCCCAAAAAAAAAACAAAAAAAGTTACATAGTTTTCATGTCCACAGCATAGACATCAGCAAACTGAGCCATTGCACCAGTAGAACACCACACTTGAACTACATGGGCATCTAATGAAAACCGATACATAAATTCCTAATGTAATGTAAAGTAAAATGTTGTCATTGAGCTAGTGAAAACAATTCTATTCGACACTGCATATACAGACTCTCAAGCCTAAAGAGATCACACAGTTTCAGAGTTAAACACAATTTATTTAATGCTTAAATAACTGGTTTTGACCATCCAGTGTTTTGTCATACAATATGCTATTCAGAGCTACAATCAAATAATGTCTTTATGTGTCCTTAAAGTGAGTAGGTTTTAAATTAAGGAAATACTTCACCAAAGAATCCAAAGTGAAATGCCCCAGTTTTCCTTTAATACCACAGCAGCCATTTGAAAACCAAACTGACACACTGCTAAATGATTACAAACAGTCTTACAGTGTACAGAGACTCCTACACCTTATCGCCAATATGCACAATACAAGTATAATTTTACAGCGAGCCAGCCTACTAGCATTTACATTCGGATTTCTTCCTTCCTGTAGCAGAAGCTGCCCTCCAGTTTTACACAGACAGACAAGACATCACATCCTCAAGAAGCTATAGATTTTTTTTTCATCCTCACTCCAACATGATAAATGCTTTAATGGTATCCTTTTTCAATTTGAAATATAAAATCAGTGACAAATGTGAGGGCTATATGTGTGTAGTGATAAAGGGATTCATTTGAATACAGTGTTTTGCAAACCTGTAAAAATTGTAATTAAAATAATGTGAACAGCATGCATGAAAATATGAGTACTCTGAAAGGCTGCTTTTTGCAGGATTAGATCCATTCCCACTTTGGGAATTACAGAAATTAGATTTTTCTGGAAATTTTTTTTCTGTTAAAATCAAACCAGCTTTTTCATGTACAAACATTATACCTGCTCTAGTAATTAATTACAGAAGAACCTGTGAAGTTACACTCAAATCTTTAAAAGTGGAACTGTTTCAGTAAAGTTTGAAAGCACTTGAAAAGGTCAATCTCCTCAGTGTGTTTGCAACCAGCAACCTGTCCATTTTTTTTAAAAGAATTATACACATTGTAATTTTATATACAGAAAAAAAGCTTTTGTGTTAGTTTAAATTTTAAAAAGGAAGGAAAAAAAATCCCAAAGAATTTACATCCTGACAACAATGGGTTCAAGAAAAATCTATAAGGCGAGTGTTGAAATTGGATCAGAAGTGTCCATTATTTTTTTTTTTGGGTGTGTGTTTCTGTGTCTACCTCATTCTTTTCACCCATCATGTGGATTGAGCTCTTGTGCCATCTTTGGTCACAACTGCACCTGTGTGGTTGTCAGTAATGGAGTCTCTGTCATTTTTGCAACAAACGACGCTCCTCTTAAAAGCTCTCACAACACCAGTGGACCAATGGCACGTATTGTTTCACACAAAACAGGAAGCAGGATCATTGTCCACTGGTCCACCCACAGTCAGAAAGTGAAAACCTCCTGGTCCTTTGATTGACAGGGAGTGAGTTTTTCATGCTCATGCGCAAGTCAGAAGGGTTGACTCCTTTCATGTGAAAGCCATTTGTTTAAAGCAGATAGTGGCAGACTGGACCTTTGCTTTAAGTCCTCAAACTGGAAGTCTTAGCCCTCTGAACACTTGATCCCAGGAAACATCGAACTTGGTTCCTCTACATCTGTAAGACAAAATAATACATCACATATTGCAGCACATATACTGTCACATTGATAAGTTTATACAGTAAATAACAACTACAAATACAAAGTATTAAACTGACTTCAAAGGCTGCAACCTTTACTCTAATGACAACACTATGAAAGACAACTTTTCCATATCTGAGCACTCTTTCTTTTTGAGTGTAAAAAAACTGTTGCGATCTTTCATTCCTTTGCAAAACAAAATGGCAACATGTTAACAAGACCTGACGATCTGTGGTTCGTTATGGTGACCTATGTTACCATAGAAACTCTTTGTCAGACTTCTTGGCAGTGCCATCTCATTTCTAAGTCATTTTTGTGCAGATGGAATGATTCACCACAAACATAAGGGTGCGCAGCAGTAGGGATTAACAGTCTGGCCAGTGGGATCACAAACTCCTTTGGATTCTACAAAGCTGTTGTGAGTCGGGGATTTAGTGGACAAAAAAAAAAAGGCACTGAGGGTATCAGCGGGGCAACAAAAAAAAAAAGGCACTGAGGGTATCAGCGGGGCAACATAATGCTGAGGTGTGTATTGCCCCTCAGCCCTGCTCTTTGTAAATGTTTTCTATTCACACACATTCAGAGAACACAGAGGGCAGAAATGCTGCCAGTGGATAACCAAGCTCACACCAGTGTGTCCTTTGCATTGCGTCTGAACTATCTATCAGTAGTTGAGTCACTGCACAGCAAAATGGAAGAAGATTATAATGCACAGAAACATACCGCACACTGATATGTATGTATAAGTGTGCATTTAAAACCTGCGGACTATGTTGACTGTGTTACAGTAAGAAAGTAAGCTTAAGTACCTGGAAGCGATTAACCATCCCTATGAGTGGTGCTTTTTGTCCCCTGATTTTCTCTCATCCTTTCGCCTACTATTCCTTGACCCCTCTCCATGCTAGAAAACACACAGACGTATACATGAGACATGGTACTCTTATCCTCTGATAATAAAAAAGCACTGCAACCCAACACAGACCTGAAACATCAAGCTAAGAGAAAGAAGAAAGCAAAACTCAAAATGTTAGTAATAGCATCATTCTAAGAATTAAAAGGGTTATAATTAGGAGCTAAACCACACACCAAGTGTGCTAAACCACACAAGTCGACACCTAGAAAAAGAATAATGATGTTATTATAGACAGAGCTGGGAACAAAAGAAGCTGATTGTATTTCCACAGCAGAGTCACAGCATTCACAAGTCATATTCTTGGCTAATTGTCTAAATACTTTAAAACACCATTAGCACCACACAGCCAGGAGAGGCGCTGTTGTTATGCCGCTACAACAGACATCACACACTGTCAAAACACAACATGCAAGGTTTCACTTCCAATGACATTTTTTATATATTCACCCAGTAGGGAGCTAAGAAAGACAGCTATCTCAAACTAGTTAATCCAGTGTTAACAAGAATTCACTGCACTGAATTCACTGGAGGAAAAGATGCTAAAATCTGATTGACTCCCTCTTTGACTTAAAGCTGCATATTTTGCAACATTTGACTTTTTAATGACAATTTCACTCTTAACTCTTCCCTTGAATAATCTTTAAGGTTTAGAAAAGCCTTTTTGTTTTCACTGCTCTGTTGCTTCTAACTGCAAATTTCTTATTTAAATGAGTTATAATCTTTTTTTTTTGTTTCAGACCAAGTGTGATTTACTGTCATATGCAGCTTTAAGCCTAACTTTTATATTTGCTGTTAACTTCCCACCAATTAGTTCCCAGAACTTCTCCTGTCTTCTGACAGGAGAATATTAGTATATCAAAGAGATCCCATCTGGATTTTATATAAACTGGATCTTCATGCAACCTCTGAGCCATCTTCTTGCAGAATGGGACTGTGCTGAAGGTCTTTGTGCCACCTGTCACCTCCTTGGTTTTCTGGTGTGGGAGCAGACACCCGACGAATAACCTTCCTTATGACCTGCCCAAGGCAGAAGAAAAGATCTGAAGGTGCCTGGCCTTATAAAAACGCTGTCCCTATGAAGGGTATTATTTCAGAGCTGAATAGGAAATGGGAATTAAATTATACATTACTTTTCTACTGATGAGGTTACCATCTTGATCCATATAGTGTTCCTCTGTCATAGTCTCACCTGGGATATTCTTTGCTTCTTCTCCCTGTAAGTACTTGTGGTTAGCATGTGTATAAAAGCTAAACACTTCCTACACAATTAAAAACAATCTTTCACCATCACCACACTGAAACCAAACTCCCAGAGAGAAGAATATCCATGACAAAAAGAGGCTGGATTAGTCTTCATTTATGAACTGTGACAGGGTCAGTAGAGCAGTCATATCCAGATACACACATACACACAAATAGAACAACCAGTACAGCAAGCAAGACTACTACAATGCACAGCAGACTGACCAGCCTAAACCAAACCAAACCAAACCAAACCAAACCAAACCAAACCAAACCACGACCCAGCTCAGCATCTGCTTCAGGCTTTTAGGGTACCTTTAAAATGAGGCGGCGTCTGAAGATTCTGGTAGTTACTGTCTGCTCTTCCTCTGAACCTGAATCTACACTAACTTGCTGTGGATGAAGGTTTTATATGATCATTACACAACAGAGGGAGTCAAGGAAAAAGAAGCACATGCGTAGGACAGTTACAAGTTGAAACATTTTTGTTGATGTCCTTTATGCACTTCAACTCCATAGCTGGCTGGATCAAGAAAGACAAGTTTAGAATACAGTAACAGAGAAGTTTAGGTTTCTTTAGCATAAGATATGCTGTACATTTAGGCATTTCTCCTGCAATAACAGAATCACAATGCAGTTTAGGGCTTTAGAACAGGAAAAAAAAAAAAAAAAAAAAATTTCATTCTCTGCTTTTACAGTAACAAGGGTCTTTTACGTTCCCTGGTCTTTTTTCTCTTACC
>VUQK01038410.1:37725-66927 GCA_015106715.1 Bujurquina vittata | reverse complement strand
GTTTTTTTAAAAACAAAAAAGTTTTAAATTTGGGCATTTTTCCAGAAAAAAAAAAAAAAAAAAAAAGTTTAGGGCTTTAGAACAGGAAAAAAAAAAAAAAAAAAAGATTTCATTCTCTGCTGTTACAGTAACAAGGGTCTTTAACGTTACCTGGACTTTTTTCTCTGACACTAGTGTTCCCTCCTCCTTTCTGCCATTTGACGATTCAGATGAGCCATCCTGAGGTGAGTGCTTTGAGTTGTCGCCGTTCTGTCGGGACCGCCCTGATTCTCCCCTAGATGAGGAAGTGATGGAGTCACTAGAGTTCTCTTGGCTGTTTGGGAAGAAAACACACACACACACACACACACACACACAAAACAAGTGTTTTATTTTTAATAATACGAAAAGCTGAAAAAGCAATCTAAGAAAACGTCTCAAAAAGATGCACTATAACTGTAGTTACAGCAAGCTGAGAGATTATTTTGTGATTCTATCTGAGAATTGCACCTTTTTAATTTTTTTACCTTTCTCGTCTGTCGAGCAAGTCTGAGCTGACACTGCGGCCTGGCGTTGGTGGTTCCACATTGACACTGGATGAATCACTGTGCCAACCTGAAAGCGAACAGATGTCTTGTTCTACATGGTCAACCTGATCACATCTCTTCTGAATCCTGAACTTGGCCCTCTCTTCATTCTCCTCCTTCTCCTCTGAGCCACCTTCGTTCTTCACCTCCTCCAACAAAGCTCCTAATGCTTCTTCTTTGATTTCTTTGTCCTCCTCCTCTTCTTCCTCATTGGAGCCAGACTCACTGGGCTGAAATTCCACAAGCGCCTCCACCCAGGCCTGAGGGGAGAGGTAGGCTACAGTCTGGTCCTCATCTGCCAGGTCGCCTTGTGACGTACTGCAAATATCTTTTTCACTGTCACACAGTGTTTTATCCTTAAACTGCATATCTCCACATGCATCATCTATTCTGTCACCCTCGTAGACAACATTTTCAGAGTCTCCATCAACTTTTCCGCTCTTTGCTTCTATTGTTGCACAAGCTTTTTCCAGTTCCTGCTCATTTCCTGTCAGCTCATAATGCTCTTCTGACAGATGCTGCAAATCTCGCACCTCTTCCATCACACAGGCTGCCCCCTTATTCCCATCATGAATATGGACTTGCTGCTTACTCATTACACCTTTCTCTCCCTCTTCTAACCCCCTTTTCTGTTCCACCAACACTTTATTTTCCTCTGCTATCTTAGACCTATCTTTCGTTATCATCTCACATTTTCTTTGTAAATTTTCAATTATGTCTCGCTCTACCCACTTTTCCACTAATCCACTTCCCTCTTCTAACTCTGCCGCAACCACTTCAACAACCGTCCTTAATTCTTCTGTCACTTCCTTTTCACCTCCTTTCAAACATACATCCTGTTTTACCCCATTAAGAGGGTCTAAATGCACTCTTCCATCTCCCATTTGTGCTCTCTCAGGCGAAGACGGGGTTATGGATGATATTGATGATAATGAAGGCGAAGATGTAGAGTATGCCATGTCAACATCTAATTCACACATCGTGGGAAAGGACCGTGACCTGGGCCGGTGGATCGGCTCCATTTCTTGAAACGATCTGTCCTCTTCCTCGCTCAAAAGAAGCTGATCATTCAGTGCAATGTGGGGCTTTCTGGCCTTATAGGGAACAGGATCAGGGAGTTCGAATACTGGGACAGAGAGGGTGAGCTCACATGGTCTGGAGGGGCTCCCAGGGGGGCTTTCTGGCTCTCTGCTACTGAGCTCTAGCTCTGGACTCCAAGGCAGGGTCTGAGGCTGGGTGTCAGCAAGCAAAGGTGTGTCTGGCTCTGGGTAATGGTGCTGTTGTTGGTGTTGGGCAAGGGAAGGATTGGGAGTGAGAGGGAGGTCAGACTCCAGGAAGTGGGGATCAGAGTGCAGTGTGGCGGGGGACTGCAGCTCCGCTAGAATGCTTTGATAATCTGTAGGTGACAGGATGATAAATGTACATACACACACAAAAGCATACCACAAAAGAATTTAACACCTGAAAACACACACCCTAACACACAATAACACCACATGACATGGACAATGGCACAGAGACTGAAGTGTAAAGCATGTATCCAGACAACCTTTACACACACACACACACACACACACACACATATATACATATATATATATATGTGTGTGTGTGTGTGTGTGTGTGTGTGTTATGTGTGTTATAGCAGGATGGCCAATGGATACTGGATAGACAAAATAAAATTAATGCATACATTTAATTGTACTAGATCAGCCACAACATTAAAGGCTCTGACAGGTGTAGTGAATAACATTGATCATCTTGTTACATAGCAATTTTCTGCTAAAAAACATTGGTCCAAATGACTGACATGACCTGCAAACTTAACAAATCTACCGGTACATGGAGGCCCAACCCTCTAAAACCCATAGAATACATTACTAACACTGTGGTGCCAGACAGCACAGGACACCAACACAGGATTTGTGTCCATCTCCTGATAGATCAGAGCTGTTTACTGGCAATACTGGGCCTACACACTATTAGTCAGATGGTTTTAATTTTGTGGCTTATTGGTGTAATACTGAACTTATATGAACAAGTATAAGTAGTGATCACTAATGCAATGCTTGTTGCAGTTGCTCTGATTTTCAGGATGTTGTTGATGAGGTAAGACATTAACAGTGGGATGTATTAGTGAGGCCACATAATGTGTGATATGATTTTAATATTTACCAGGGTGTTCTGTTACATGCTCACAGGATGACAGATGAGAGTTTTTAGTAGGAAGAGGCAAGGAGAAGGTGAACAAGATAAAGAATAGTGAATGCTAAAGGTATATTTCCATATTAGAAGGATCAATGTGGGCTTGGGTGGGAGGTGGATTGACTGAGGGTGCACAAGTACACTGACAAATGGGACAGGGAGAAAGGGAGCGGAGAGGTGGGGAAGGAGGACTTGGGCTAGGAGAGGTTGGGGGGAGAATAGACAAGGAAAGTGGGGACACAGGGCGGGAGGAGGAGGCCAGCTGGGTCACTAAAGACTCTTTGCTTGGAGACGCAGTGACAGAAGGCGAGACTGTGCCTGGAGCTGTAGAAGAGATGGCTGACACAGGTATGGTGATGGGTTGAGACTGGCTAGGAGACACAGAGGAGGATGTGAGAGTGTGGTTGGCTGGAGTGGTTATTGGTTTGAAGGCATCACTAGTATGACAGGACAGGTCAGTGGAAGATCCTAATAAAGTGAGAGAGGAGGTAACTGATTCAAAAGGTCTAGAGTGAGTGTGCCGAGTTTTGGGGGAGGTTGGTGCAGATGTGGAAGAAGCTGGGACAGTTATGACAGAAGAAATAAATGGTGATGGTGAATTAGGAGCAGGTGAAGAAGGTACAGGTGAGGTGATAAGGGGGATTGGTGAGGAAACAAGTGGCGAGAAAGTAAAGGCAGGGTATTGACAAGGGCCAGTATTGGGACACTGAGGGATGGAGCATGCATGAGGAGAGGAGGGAATGTTGAACTGTGCTGGTTGAAATGATGTTGAAGGTGCCAAGTCTTTGAGCAAAATGGAGGACTCATAACTTGGCGAGCGGCGTGGAGAAAAGGGACGACAGTCGAGTGCTACTGAAGGTGTGAGGGGAGTGGGTGGGGGTGTTGGGGTTGGCGTTGGAAAGGGGGGACTGGGTGTCTGCAGGATAAAAGCTGTTTGAGTGCCTCCAGGAATTAAGGGGATAATTATGCAAACTACGGGAAAGGAATGAGAAGATACACAGAAAAATACAAAAATAAACAAAAAATATGTTAAACACTGTGACACATGCTTGCACAACAAGACAGTGAATGAATAATATGGGTGGATAAGGAGCAGGCATGTGAAGATTTGGCCAACACATGACTCTTAATTTGTTAAGAGCTGTTATGTGCTGTTATCAGCAGTGGATACTGCTGAGACTTGATGGGAGGCAGGAGGAACAGGAGGAGGAGGAGGAAGAGGCGGTCTGGTTTTACAGAGGAAGACATTCTCTCATCTATCCAAGGAAGGCTCAGAGGAACTGGAGGAGAACTAGGAGAACTAAACTAAATCAGCAGAAAAAAGCAAACTACAGGGTTTTATTATTTCTGCTCAAGTACACATTGAAAAACGTTTAAAGCAATATTTAGCATGCAGCATGCACTTAAAATGGAAATTAATAACTATTAATATTTTATGACAACTGGATACAGCAGTGATTTGTAGAGTATTTACCTGAATTTAATTCAACAGGAGCCAATTAAAATCAATGATAGTGTTAAAATGCTACATAATGACAGTTTTTTAATTTAAACAAAAGATTAAGAGAGATTGAAATGTAAAGTACAATTTCATTATTATTCCAGAGTCAAATATACTGTAGAAGGAGAAAAAAAAGGAGCGTCTTTGAAGAATAGTAGGACCCAGTTGTCCAAACAAATTCTGAATTTGACTGTAAATCACAACTAGTACCATACATATGTGGTCCATGCATTGCCACAGCAGAAAGAAGGTAGCAGGGAGAGGTAAGAGGTCAGCTAGACAAAGCTAAACTTTACCATCAGCCTGATCCCGGAAAACAGCGTTATCATCGGCAAAACATCTTGTGCCTGAAATGTTACCATAGTCAAATATTGGCCCCTCCAGCAAAGTCACAATATCCATCCGATTGACTTTGGTCAGCACTGCAGTTAAGGCATCCGCTGTGGAAGAAAAGCAATAAAAACAATAAAACAGGATTTATACCTTTGAGCAAATGTAATTATTCAGATGGAAAACATAATTTGTTTCTAAACAGCAACTTGATGATTTTTGAACAGATAAGAGAGTAGTAGTTAGGAAACTTCATTTAATATGCTCATTTAAACAAGTGTATTCAAGCTCATATGCCATTTGAAATAAAAAAAACATTTAAATCAACAGTGGAAGGATGGAAAACGAGTGGAAATGAAAAGGAGAATAAGTAAAAAGTAAGATGTTCAGATATAAAAATAGGCTTACTTGTGGCGTTTTTCCCTTCCCGACTGACCCATTTCTTTAGAAGCATGAAGCTCTGCGCTGTCAGAGAGTTTGGGTTCTCTAGTCTAATGTGATTGATCTCATCCACTGTGAAGTTCATCTCCCGAGCCAGCTCTGTGTTTGGACACAAACAGCAGGTCTAACATGAATGAAAGTTTAAAGTGCCTCTTAATTTATGCATTACGCAAACATACACATTAAATTAGAATAAATACAAAATAAAATTTCAAAAAAATTAGAAAAATCCTATTGTTGTAAAAAAAGCTTGTAACTTTAGGCGATCCATCAAGTAAATTGCTTGCCTTTTTTCCAGTCCTTTTTAGATTTTCTTTTTAAGGTTACATTGTTACAATATATAGCAGAACCTTTGGTTAACAGTCAGCCTGAAGATGGCAGTAAAAAACAGGGCTTGAGAAATAAAGAAAACCAAACTGAGGAAAAAAGAGCAACACATTGTGATTATTACCCGTCCAACTGAGTCCCAAGTGATCTGCAACAATTGCCATGCGCAAGTCTGTTCTCTCACAAGGACTTTGGGGACCTGATGAGATAGAAGACATCGATTCATTAAAATCAAAGGTTTCCTTAACTTATACACTAATGTAAGAGAAAAATAAATGTGTGTAATTTTCCTTTTCTGGCCACTTATTCATCATGATTATCAGCATTAATCATAACTCTGTTAAAAATATTTATATTGCTATGGCTACCATATTACTGCAGTATTTTCCACAAGATGGCAAGGAAAGGATATTTCATACTAGAGACGCTATGGGCAATGTGTCTATATAGTAACTGTGACTGTTTGTGGTATGTATCCTCTCGGCAGGCAGTAACTGTCATGAGAACCACACAAAACAAAGCATAACATGACTCAACAACAGACCCCATAGTTCTACAAATCTACAGTGGAAAGGTCTATGTTAGAATCGGAAATATCAACATGCGACGTTTTTTGTCTGTACTTTGCCAACACTAGTTAGTTTAAATGACAACTGCATGAAAAATTCTGTTAACAGACTACCACAATAACTCATGAACGACCCTGCACAGACAAACAGACAGACAGACAGACCAGGGAGTTGTAAAACAAGTGACTGGTTGTGTCAGTGACCAGTCACTACTACTGGCATGCTGACTCTAATCTACGGAAGTTAAACAGGGTCAAAAAAGGAGGATAGAGGAAAGAGAATATTGCAACACGGACAATACAGTACACAGTACATCAATGAAAAAAAGAAAAGAAAAGAAATTTAAATGACAGCTACTGTTCTGAAGAGAATATGTAAACACGCCACAGGCATTCCAGTCAAACCATTAAACGATCACAACGATGTCATGCAACTACAAGTGAAATATATAAATATATAGATGTATTTTAAACATAGTGTGAAAATTTTACAAACTAGGCTTGATCTCCGCGATGGGAGGCGTTCGAGACCCTGTGAGTCCCTGACTGCCCTCCTTCCCACCAGTCCGCCTACTCCTCCTGCTCCTCTCACTGCCGGAGGCCCTGTCCGTCGTCGCCACCTTTGCCCTTACGGACGCGGCCCCGGCCTCAGCCCTCGAACCTCTACCAGACCTGGATGAGCGGGAGGGCTGGGAGGGCTGGGAAGGCTGGGAGGCGTCCGACAGAGAGGTGCTCCGGGAGGTGCTGTCTTCCTCCGACTGCTCTGTCTGCGTCTTTTTCTCCTCGTCTGACAGGCGGTCCACCAACTTTAGCGTCTCCCCGCTAATGTCTTTAAAGTATTCGATGGTGCGCTTACAAAGCTCACTAGGGTTTTCCTGTCTCTCCGGTCTACATACTCTCTCACTTGTGACACTGCTGACCTGATGCCTGTCCTTCAGTGGTAGCCTTGAGGGTAACTGTATGGCTGCTCTCTCTGTGTCCAATGCCTTCATTGGCTGTGAGGTAACCCGAACTGAAACAACTGAGCTAGCTATAGTAGTAGTAGGGCTGCTCTTTTTAACATCCTTTATTGGTATCCTAGACCTGGGCTCTACTTTAGCTATGGCTGGCTCTCTTCTTTTTCTAACCTCAACTTTCACTGCTTGTTTCGGCTTTTGTTTGCCTATGGCTGTTCCCTGCGTGTGAAATGACCACCCTGATGCTTTAACTGGAAGTCTTGATTTGGGCTGCTTCACTTCATTTTCTTTAGCCGTTTCATTTTTCTGCTCCTGCAGCTGACTGCTGCTGTGCACTTCCCCTCTCTCTTCTAAATCCCTACAGCAAAGTGTTTCTATCCTACTAGCTTTTTGAAGGGTGGGTTCAGAAGAGGACTGCAAATTAAACACCACGCTGCCACACTGTATGTAGTTGGCCTGTACACTTGAGGACTCAAGGTTATTATTGTTGTTGCAGTTTTCAGAGGGGTAATCTCTTCTTTCTAATCTGGGTGCAGTGTGGCTGCTAGACTTGTTCTCTGTAGACTGACTTTCTATACTAATGTATTCTGGCACCAGCTGACCCTCAGATATCTCAGCTTTACAATCGGTGAGATCCCCTGAGTCTTTTTTCACAGTTATAGAGGCAGCTATACCCATCTTAATAGGAGTACGTAATTTGGAATCAACCTTAGAGGCTGTGACTGTGCATGAGGAGGCAGTTTCAGCTATGGCTTCACAGGTGGGGGTATCAGTACCAGCATAGCCAGTGTCACTGCGAGGCTGTGCAAGACTGCATTTTGTTGTAGTTGCTGCTGGTGTTGTTGGTGTAGTGCTGCTGTCTGTGGTAGTATCTATAACCTTCACCTTTCCATCTACAGTGGCCCTCTCCCCTGTTTTTGACTGAGAGGAAAGTACCCCCAGGATCTTGCCCCCTCGCCCCTTTTCCCCTGTTTTAGGGTCAGAGGAATGCTCACCAATCTGGAAAAACTGAAGCCTCTCTTCAACAAAGTCCCGCTTGCTCATGTCAATAGCACCACTGCGGGTCATCTCAAACATCTTCCCTTCGTGGAAAGGGAAAGGGTTAGGCTCACTAGTCGGTGTACTCTCATCAGTTGGTGTTCGAGCAGGGGTTGTGTCAGGGGTTGTAGCCTGTGAGTCCTCCACCGATAAGCCGAAAGGTTTTGGGTCGTCATCTTTTGATTTGGACTCAAAAACCCCTTCATTATCAACACCTTTTGTGGACCAAGGGTCAAAGTCCAGACCTTTGGTGGCAACAGTTTTGAAGGGTGAATTCAGTTCTTCTTCAAGTTGATAGCCAAAGTAGTTTTCTCCAAAGCCCTGTCTATCTGGATGTCGTCCTTCAAGGGTATAATCTTTTTCATCCCCACTACTTTTTGCAGAAGATGCACCGATTTTAGTCGTTCCATCCCCGCCTTCCTCACATTTCTCTTCCTCTATCACTTCAAGCTTGGACTGGCTAAATGAGCCTGCTGGTTTTCCATCATTAGATAGGCTAGATGTTTTCGGGTCCTCACTCAGTCCATCATCCTCATCCTGAAGGTCATACCCATCTAACGAGTCAATTTCAGTTGCATCTGTGTCATGAGAAAACTCAGCTGTGGTTGCTAATGAGCAGTCAGTGATTGACTGATCATTGCCATTTTGCTCAAAGTCAGCATCCTCTCCCTTTACTACACCATTGATCCCGGAATCCTTATTATTTCCATTTTTCTCTGATCTTTTGTGTTTTGGACGTTTCTCTCCTTCTTCTTTCATTTTAAAGGTGTACTTTTTGAGTGGGATGGGGTGAAAGACAGACTCATCATCACTAGAGTCACTGTTATCAGCTCCGGGGGGAATAGGGGATGGAGGCTGGACCCTGATAACTGGCTCAGCTAAGAGGTGTCTATCGTGTTCTTCTTGCAGGTTAACCTCCATCATCTCCGTCTCTGAAGAAGAAGCACATGAACCCCTTTTCTCAGAGTTGGACTGTTCTGCTTCTAAAGGAGGAGGAGGTGGAAACTCTATATAAGCCACTCTTTTGTCCTTTGACCTTTGTCTCTCGCCATCCTGCTTTTTATTCTGATTCTCTGGGGAAGGTGGTTTAGATTTTTCATTTGAGGGCTCTTTATAGATGAAGGTCTTTCCTTCTTCCTCCTCAGACTCTTCTGGGATAGGGCTGGGCATTCCAGGCATGAAGCCTATCATAGACTCTGGCGTTCTGGAGGTCAGACTCACTTCCTCTGAGCTGGGGGTCTCTGGGGTAACAGGACTTTTCCCAGAGCTGTCCATGAAAGTCACTTGTTCTAGAGTGTCATCTTCTGGACTTCCTTGCAGAGATGGCGACTGCTTTTGTTTGACAGTGTAAAATCCACCCCTAGTTTCATGTACTGTCCTACTTTCATGGCTTACTATCTTCTTGTATGTTCCCAGCTGACCCGAAGCTGTTTCTTTCTCATATTGCTTTCCTACTTGGATGCTGACATAGACAGGCAAGGGCTTAATATCTTTAAAACCCTCAGTTACGACTACAGGGGTTACTTCATCCAAATATTCTACTTGGTCACTATCAACACCATTACACACTACATTTGACTGGCTACCCTCTGATGAATCTGTGGATTTTCCTACTGATGATCCACGGGTAGACTTGTTGGATTCAGAGCTACTGTGTAACCGATTTCTAGCTGAAGTATGAGATCCTGCCCTCTCACATGGTTCAACTGGAGTATCTGATTTTAAAGGGGGAGATTTCTGATTTTCTGAGAAATTAGATAGCTTTCTTACAGGAATTTGTGATTCCGAGTTTTTTTTTAGACTATCGTTGCTGTTTGGACTTTCTCGGACAACAAATTCTGTGTAGATAATTTTTTTGGTTGTTTCTTGTCTTTGGGAATCACTATTATTGCTGCCTTTTATAGAATGAGAATGAGATAATTTGGGAGATTGAGGTTTATAGTTCCCATACCCTTGGTTCTCCCATGTTCTGAATAACTTGCTCTCTTCTTGATCTTTTCCACTAGTCTCATGCTTGGGTGAGAACTTATTTGATTCACTCTCTTGACAGCTCCTCTGTTTTCCCACACTATCTCCTGTTTTTGGGACACTTGAACCAGCGAACACTTGGTACACAGGTAGCTTACTTTCCTGTAGCTTTCTGATAGGAGGATTTGAATTTTGGACACCCTGAGAACTCCTATCTTGCCTTTGAGCTTCTTGCTCAAACTTTAGCCTCACTGCACTAACTTTGGAGGAAGGCATCTGAAAAGGTTTAGGGTTTTCACCTGTGGTTCCCTGTGATTTACCATCTCCTTGTTTTCTTGAGTCCGAATCACAATACTGCAGCAATACTCTCCTCTCTGGACTGCTTGGTAAACTGGCACATTTCCTGTCACTGGAGGTGAACCTGTCTCTAAGCCTCTCTCTGCTCCATTCTTCCCCACTACTCCCACTCTTATAAGCTGATCTTTCTGGACTGCTGTGTGTAGAACTGGGCCCTGATCGTGATTCTCTGAAGTCTGGTCTACGAGATTTCTTCTCTGGAGATGACAGCTCATCATTTAGCTGTTCTGTTTTATCACGGAAAAACTGAGACACCTCACTTAGTTTTTCCTCTGCCTCTTTTACAGTTCTGTCCACTCTGTCCTCATACATAAGCTGTTCTCTGTCCCTGGTCTGTGCGTCATCTGACACACGCATCCAAACAGACTGCTTGGGGCTACCAGGCTCAGACGAATATTGCAAAAGTGTCAGTTTGTCAAAGTTGTCATCAACATTGGCCATTCGTCCAGATTTATCAAAGACATTTCTTGTTGACCTAAAGACGTACTCTGTCCTTGGCCCAACTGATCTACCCTCACTCTGACTGCTTCTATCTGGTGAGTGGAAGCGAGACCTATCTCTCAAATATTCCTCTGTGTCAGAATGAGATTGGTCACATTTTTCAGAGAGTAGCATTTTCTCTGCGAAATTGTAAGATTCTCCTCTAAGCTCTGATGACTCATCCTCATTGTACTCAACAGATTGCTGGCTAAGTAGCTTTAATGTTTTGTAGGAGTCATCTGTCATGAGCTGGGCTGAATTAGGGCGACTGTCTTCCTCCTGTGACATGGGTGTGTTCACTCTGGGGGAGTCAAGGTACACTGGAAGTGACTCCTCTGGCTCTTCTTCATCTTGTCTATTCCCTGGGTAGTAGTACATTTCCTTTTCTGCGTGGTTTTTTGTCTCTCTGATGATGACTTCTGTTGGTTCAGTTTTATTGCCTTTTTCAATGTGAACCTCAATTATTCTTTCAACTTTAGGTTTGGAGTTGATGTCCTCAAGAACTCTCTGTGATGTTTCCTCGTTGCTTGACTTGTGTTCAAACAGTCCAGCCAGCTCTCTAGAAGGGTCTTTGCCTGACTGAAAGGCCTTCATTATGTCATGCACAGACATAGTTTCCTCACACCTCTCCGAAGCCGATTCTTTGCCAGGTGGTTTGTGGTACACCATCCTGGTGGTGGTAGTGATGTGAGTTTCTTCCTTTACCCTCATCCCTTTCCCCATTGGATCCTCGTCAGGGCTGGCTTTTATTGAATAGGGTTTATTCTGGTCTGCAGTTGATGTAGTTTGATTTGGATGCCCTTTAGCATCTGAATCAATATATCTGACAGGATGAGCATCCTCCATTGCAGGTTGTTTGTTATCCTCCGGAGACTCATAGCTCCTGATGACATGGACAACCTCAGTCCTAGTCTCAGTAATCACTGGTGGAACTGGGATATCTTGAAAAAGGGCTTTGGGACCCATACCTTCTGCACTTTGAGGGGCAGAGGGTGTTCTTTCACTTCTGGTCTCAAAGCCACTGTCTGAGAGAGGACTTTTATCCTGTTCGTGTGAGATATCATCAGGGGATTCTAGCACAGTGTCAGCTCCAAAAAGTGCATCAGCTACTTTACTGATCTCCTTGTCTGAAGATGAAGACCTCATGTTTGTTGGAGGCATTTTGAGCTTATGCTCCTGAACTGCTATGGTGGGTTTTAAGACACGTTTCTGCTTCTCTTTGCCATCTTCTTCTCTTTTGCCCTCATCTCCTTTATGCTTTGTATCATACATTTTGGCAAAAGAGCTGCTGCCCACGTCATTGGCCAGGTAGTCAACCACTTTGGACAGATTGAAATCTCTATCAGGAATTGTTTTTGATTTAGCTTGAGGAACCACTGTCTCATATCTTGGGGGATAACTCCAGTTGCTTGGTGGTTGTTCGACTTGTAATTTTGAGAAGTGTATATCATCCAGCGAATCCCTTGCAAGGGAAACTCTGCCATCCTTCACAGCATCTTTAGTGAGGATTTCACTGACTTTTACCAAGTCTTGCTTTACTTTCTCCACAATCCGATATGGCTCCTCATCCTCTATCTTAGCCTCTTTGGGAGAATCAGACTGAAATCCTTTGTTGGCTGTGGAATTTGGGTCTGTCTGCAAAATGGCTGACATTCGAATCAAATCCTCCTTCATTTCAGCTACATCCTTCAGAATCTCTTGGCTAGATGACAGTGGTGAAGTAGTATTTGATTTGAGGCCAGCAGAAAAAGGGACTTTGATAGGGGAAAGAGTTTTGGCAAAGGAAGACTGCAACTGAGTATTCACCTCAACGGGCACAGTCTTCCTTGGGGACAGAAGAGCAGCAGCTGACTTGGACACCTCAGGTAGCTTTTTAAATTGGTGCTCTGGCAGCACATTAATAACAGAGTACACTGGAACAGTCATTGTACTCGATGTTACAGCAGTGGTAACATTAGTAGGGGATCTTAGTGAGGCATAAAGAGAACTAGAGGCTGATGATCTAATGGACTGATATGAGGAAGATGCAGAAGAAGACATGGACTTCAGGGTGCCATAGCCTGCAGAGCAAGAATTGAATGTTTTTTCCACTTCATCAAATGCTGCATTAACACTTGTGGTTGCGGCATTGGTGGTTGCTTGTATTCTCTCTTGCAGACTACTGGAGAGAAGAGATGTTGGGGATGAAGACCGGTACTGTGCGGAGGAGACAGTTCCATTGATCAATGCTGCAGCACTTGGGGACGAGTTGGATTTGAGTGGTGATGAAAGGGCAGAAAACAGGTTTCTTGCAGGGCTTGTGACATCAGAAGCAAAGGAACGCACAGATGACAGACCAGGTACAGTTTTTATAGGTGAGGAGGAAGGTGCAGTGCCACTAGATCCTCCCATAACGGTCTTATATTGCAGGGGTGAACTGAACATACTTAGAGAAGATTTGGGAGAGGTTGGTGGGGTCATGCCCATAGAAGTTCTCTCAAGAAGAGTACTTCCTCTTTCAGGGACAGTTAAAGGGGAGGTTCTAGCAGACAATGCTGCGAATCCTTTTATAGATAGGGGGTCTGAGGCATTTTTTCCTGGTGAAGAAAGGGGACCGGGGGTGACCTGGACAGGGTACTGAGCTTGTTGGACTACTGTTTTTATAGGAGAGGAGATGGTTCTGTATGATCTGATGGGAGAGGCCATGTCACTAACTGACTTTACAGAAGAGGCAGGTGATCCAGGGATGTTTGTCTTGATGGGGGAGGCAGAGTTGACGGACCAGACAGACTTTAATGGAGAGGCAGAGGGCGTGTTGGATGACGAACTGGAGAGGGAGCCAAACCCAGACTTGGCTTGGCCAGGGACGGCGACAGGAACAGGCGACCACGCCTGATAAGGTCTCGTTGAAAAGACAGGTTTGTGAGGGTAGCTAGAAGGCTGTGTTCTCGGTGAGCTTCGATCAGTTGTTTCTTTAACAATAATTTAAAACAAAAGCAATAAGGAAGTAAAAATAAAAAGCAACATAAAATAATTTGAAATAAAACATAAAAACCAGAAAGAGAAATTTGAGTCAGTCAGAAAGGGCATTACTCTCAAAGGCATAATTTTACGCATGAAATGTAAAGGCCCTTATTATAAGTGATGATGAGTAATGATGATATATAGACTCAATACAGAATGTATCTTGAAAAAAAAATGCCTGACATATGATAGATGTGACAAAAATGACATGATAACCAAAATATGCAATTCCATTGACTTTTGATGTGCTTAATCTATTTGCTCCTAACAACAGTGCCTTTTACTGTGCATGTTTGATTAAAAAGTCTCTCTTTTCATTTAGTACACTTTCAATGCCAGATGACCCCACAAGTGTATATTGTTAATAAAAAAATATCACCTTAATATTTTGGTCACAACTTAAAATAAAATATGAGGTTGCACTTTACAAAAAGGTAAGTCAGTCATGTCTATCCAGTGTGACCTGCAATGTAAGATTTAATAAATGGTCACAGTTTTAAGTATCTTTTTCTAAGTTTTAAGTATATTATTAAATAATTCTAAACTTTTTTTTACAATACTGTCAGATAAGATAGGTTTAGAATAATAAAACAAAGCAAAGACAGTACCTCAGGAATAAGAAAAACTGGCCCTGAAATATATAAAACCTACAAGTATAGGCATGCTAACATTTACTTAATAGAACAAAAGCAAATCTTGTGCTTTAACAGAGGCACTGTGGGGGGGGAGTTAATGTAAAGTGCAACCTGTTTCATGTTAATATACACAGCCGTACACAATCATAAAGCCAATAAAAGTGAAATGGCCACTGAAAGAATGAGAACAATTCAAAATAATATTTTTATTCAACATGAATTAAAACATTTCTGTTCAAATGATACACGAACAGACATTGATACCAGTGACAATAACATAACAGTCAAAACAGGGAGACAGTTTTTCAACATGGGGTGGGTAAGCAAAGCATGACACACGGTAAACCATGCAAATGTTTGAGGAATGACGATATGATGATAAAAGACTATGTGTCGGCTGGCAGGAATAATCAATGCTTGATGGACATGTTTTGTCAGGTTTCTATATTATATGTACATGATAGATAGAAATATGTACACTATATCATGGGACCTTCAGACACTAAAACTGATTAAAATGGGAAAATGGGAAACTCACTCGCTGCTGGGTCGGTCAAATAGCTGTAGCGCTTACGCAAAGCTAAGGAGGCAAAGGTATGACGTCGCTCTGGCTTTTCAGTCTGAAACAAACAAAAAAGAACAAAAGATGCTTTAACATAAAAAATGAGGTAAAATGTGCTTGAAAGTAACAGAAGTTGAAATTATTTTGTTAACTTAAATATTACAATGCAGGGAAATAGTTCTGCTTTTTTAGTCCATCAGTGCATGCTGTTAGTACCAGCACCGCAGGTGTGTTTTCATAAACAGTATATGCTTTGCCTGTAATCCCTGCTCTAGTAATTGGTAAGCATGTGCATCTTTCAGTTAGGTACAGAATGTTGAATAAATTTCTTCTTATCTTGATGTCAGGGTAAACCTTATTAAAACGACAAAAATAATAATAATAACTGCCTCAGTTTTGGTATTATTAGGCTCCTTGAATGTTCATATTTGACAAATGTGCATGACACGATTTAAAATCTATGCCAATATTGTACATTTACTAGTGTGAAATGTAACCTTTGTGAAAAGGTAATTCAAGACGAGGCTGGCTTAAAGTGAATGCAGCGTGTTTATTCTTTGCAGATAACCAGTATAAGTTTTGAAAATATGAGTGCAAACTTTTGCAAATCTTAACCAAGTTGTTTGCCTAACCTGAACTATTTCACCATCACACTGTAGTAGAAATATTGTTGTAGAAGTAATATTTGGGTATAGCTGGAATACTCTCCTATAAATGTTTTGGCATGCAGCAGAGAGAGTTAGTATTTTTGTTACACAAAAGCCAAGGAAAAGGATGAAAAATAAGAGAAAAGCCAATACAACAAAAACAATGACTAATTGGACAAATAATAAGAATTAGGGTTACACCTCTGGCTGACAAAAGATACCATAGCCCTTATATGTTAATAGTAATGATGAAGTCCTGTTGAACGTGTGTGGAAAATAAGATAGAGATGAAAAACAAGCTGAGAAGTGATACAGCAATTGGCTCCACTGGACTTGGGATGGAGACGACAATAAATAAATCTTTGCAGATTAAAACGATTGCCATTTCCACTCATGCACTGCAGGGTCAGCATTGACAGAGCTGTGTAAGAAAACGTGCACTCAGAAGCGTCTTCCACATTCAGGTACAGAACTGAGGCAAAGTATTTGCAACACGCATATTTACAACGTTTTCTGCAGTGAAGCCAACAGAAAGGACGACAAAGAAGAAGCGGCTCCATGTGATGATGAAGAATTTGTTTACCTCATCATCAGGATCAGACTCCATATCCTGTGGTATTCCAAGATGCATTGCAGGAGAGGAGAGAGATGACACAATGGAGAGCAGGGAAGTTATAGTGAGCGGGGGGTGAAAATAAAACTCAGGGAATGAAAATGGAGCAGCAAAAACAATGAAAAGCATCAGAAAAAATCTATGAGATTAATAAAAAAAACAAACAGCAACATAAACAAAAGCAAAAGCAAAATAAAAACAGTTTCTTGTGATCAATCAACACCACAACAAACAAAGTATAGCTTTTTGTTGTTGTTGCATAATTCTAATGTACCCACAGTGAGCCAGGCACTAGAGGAAAGCATGATGTGCATGTGTGGCTGCAGTGTGTACGTTGTGGGGTCTCATGACTGGCACAGGCTTTAACATTAATAAAAGACACGAGGAGCAGGCAGTCAACTTCTAGACCAAATGAGCTTCAATGGTTTCTCTTGATGTCAGGACGACAGCGTTTTCTGTTCTTCAACTGGTTCATTTACATGTAGATGATATGATATGGCCTAAAAGGATGAAGAGTTCAAACATGGCAGTCCTACCTTCTTGTGGGTTGGCAGTGTGATATTCAAATTGCATATGGCAGTCTGTGGAAGGCCTTTTGTGGTTTTTGGCTCTCTCAGGAAGGAGAGGCGGCCACATGGCTCTTGGCTCATGTCTCTGATCTGCAGAAGACAGCAAAAACCAATTCAACCACCCTAATGTCACTAAAAAAAATGCCTTTCTTCTGAATTTCAAGATTTAACAGCAAAAAATATAATTAATTTATAAGCATGTATGTCAAAGACAATGAGAAAAGACTGAGTCTGACCTGTGACAATCCTAACAGTCACTTTCAAATGTTTTTATAGCAAAGTTCTAACTCGGTGGAGAATCTGGGGTGCAGCTACCCCAAATTTCCCTTTTCTAATAATGCTGAATACTAAGGGAAAGATAATTATTTCTGAGATGAACCTTAACAAAAGGAGGCTACAGTAAATGCTAGCAGACAGAAGGGGTGAGAGGAGGAACATATCTTATACCTTCACGTTGAAGGGAAGTCTGTTTTCCTTGAAGGAGAAGAAGTTAAAAACCAGCTGCTGTCCGCTTTTAGCAAGAGGGGAAAGGTTGCCATAACAATCCATGTAGATCGGCTTGCCCTCAAGAACCTACAGAAGTTCGTTATCCAAAAATATAGACAGACAATGTTTTATTTTATTGCATGGAAATATTCATTTCTCAGTGCAATCTTTATAGGATTCTCTTATTGCAGGACAATTATTTGCATGCCCACCGCACCTCAATATCTTTGCTGCGGGCCACCTCCTCAAAGTTCTCCTGCTGCTCGAGGGTCTTGTCCACCTTGTCGTCTGTCATGCAGAAGCAGCGCAGCCGAGCCTCAATAACATCATTCATCTTGGCGAACACCACAAACTTGGCCAGGTACGGCACGCAGATCAGCTCCCGGTATAACTGAGACGCTAGACTCACCGTCTCAGGAATCTGGTGACAGTCTGCGAGCCAGAACCTGAGGAGGAAAGATCAGAGTGGACAAGGGGATAATGACAAAAAAAAATGTGTGCAATCTAATTAAAGAGTACCAAAGGGTGCTCTGTTAATATCAGGCTGCGCACTTACTACATGATTTAAATCTAGTTAGGATGGAAAGCTAAAAGGTTCACTTGCTGACTCAACAATATGTGGTTGACTGACTTTGAACCACACAGTTAAATGTGTAACTAAGTGCAGTCCTGTCAGGATTCTGTCAGCTGCTAGCTGATGGTACTTTTAAACCTTGTCTTGTGTGATTATTTTGGTATTGACTGTCAACCTCTGCGAATATACTGCCAGTATTTTGAGGCTTACAGTGATGTTATTGGAAGCCTTTTGGGTTTACTTGTTGTGACTGCCACTGAGATGAGACCTGCAACTAACTGCTTTTATTATCAAGTAATCAGTCAACTATTCTCCAGAATTTTCATCAGTTTTAGAAAACATCACATAAAAACAATGAAAATGACACCATTCTTTTGACTGCAATTGTTGCATGTGCAGAAATTACAGAGATGCATTTTATTCAGATTTATAGTGACTGGAGATCATTTCTCTGCATAAGCTCTGAGGAGAATATGATAAACCAGATTTAGCAGCAAAACTGAAAACTTTCATCTCCTAAATACTATAACCTAATACTTTCATTATTAATGAAACTCCTTATTTAATTTTTATTAGTTATTGTCAATAAAAATAATCTAATCTAATCTCACCTGGCCGACACATTTGTGGTGAAGGAGACACAGTCAGTTACAAAGGACAGTGGTGTGGTTCCTGTGATGTCCTCCCACTGTGCAGGGGAGGTTCCTCCTACAAGAAATGGGGACAAAAATTGAGCTCACTGCCTTTTCAGCATGGGCAGTTTTTAGGTTACATAATATCTGTTCTTTTATCTTTTCAGTTCTGCACTTCTTGCTACTACCAAAGCAGACCTGATGAGGCTAATAAATTCATAATGAACTGTGTACAGTACTGTGCAAAAGTCTTGAAACATTCCCCTCATTTTCCTAGGAAAAGGGAAATTGGTGCAGCAACTTATTGAAACGTGCAAACACACATGGAGTTTGTATAATTCTACCGAGCTTGAAAGTAAATATTTGGTGTGACCTCCTTTATAGCTTGAACTCTCTTAGGTAGCTTTCTTGTAATTTCTTCAAGTAGTCCTCAGTGGTGTGATGGTTAGCACTGTTGCCTCACAGCTAGAAGATCTGGGTTTGAATCCACATTGTTCTCCCCGTGTCTGTGTGGGTTTTCTCCAGGAACTCTGGTTTCCTCCCACAATCCAAAGACATGCAGTTACTGGGGTTAGGTTAATTGGTGATTGTAAATTGCCCATAGGTGTGAATGTGAGTAGTTGTCTGTGTTATGCTGGCAACCTCTTGCCCTATGACAGCTGGGATAGGCTCCAGCCCCTACTGCAACCCTCAACAGGATAAGTGGAAGAGAATGGATGGATAGTTCTCCAGGCTTCTTAAAGAACGTTCAAAGCTCTTCTTTTTTCCCAGTTCTCTGTCCAGTTATGTTATCCTTGGCATTTTTTATTTGCAGATTTAGTAGGAATCAGTTATGCATTTTTGCAACAGGCTGCTAGTAACAAAGTGCCTAAAGATACAATTTGTTCTTTGCTAAATTGTAAGCTATGTGTAGACACATAACAAACAACTCAGGTGGCTTTTTTATATTTGAATGATTCAAAGGTTAGTGTTAAGTCACCAAACAATCAGAAAAACATTCCTCTGAAAATGGCCAGGTACAAGGACTGGACTGAAAATGAGTGAAAAAAAAGGAACCAATGTCCAAAGAAAATCTTTGAAAGACATCCAGAAAGCCTGGAGAACTATTGCTCAAGACCACTTAAAAAAAAAATTAGAAGAAAGTCTGGCTCCTTGGAGTCAAAATAAAAAGAAATGGAAGGTGGATCCGGACTTTTGCACATTACTGTATAATAAAAAGATTAAAAAGTATCACTAATTCAAGAATGCAATGACTGTCAAAATATCATCAAAGCATACTTGTACATAAACGTTATTCCTGTAAAGGCAGTTTGAATAGAGCTACTGTATAACTAGAGCATTGTCATGCTCTACTAATCTACAAGTCAGCTTGCCTGTGATGCTGCAGAGCAGACGCAGGCAGGGGGCAGATTCGCCTCGGTGGCCGCTGGGATGACCTTCTGCCGATCTAGGTGGGACAGGGATCGTCATAGTGATCGGCTTGTGGAATTTTCTCCGCCTCGGCTCTACAGTGACAATAGGGCTGAAGGTGGCTCTGTTGCCAAGGACTGCCCGCACCAAGTCATCTGGCACAGGCTGGGCCTAAACAGAAAGCCACAAAACATACAGAAAAAAACACCAGGTTGATTTAACTCTGATTAATGCCAAGTCAGACCATTTCAAAATATTCTAACAAACTAAGGGATATATACAGAACCAAATGTTAAAAAATGGTCAGGTATAGAAATAAATAAATCAGTGCACAATCATGGTACAAAACAAAGTTTGGCAGGCTCTAGGAGTCCTACTGTACCTGCAGGCCAACACGGATCTTCTTGGTGAGGGCTCCTGGGGGGAATGAGGCCTGGACCATGGGAACAGTGCTGCTAGAAAGTACTCCTCCATCAGGACCCATGTGGTTAGACTCCTGCTTAATCCGTGACACCACAGCAAAATACTGTGGAAAATCTCTGGTGACGATGCGGCAAATGCGCTTCTTCTCCAACTCGGCAGGACTGTCCATCTCTGCAAGAGAAAAATTTATTTTAAGCTGTCTCTTATTATGTTTCTAAACAGATTCTCTGACTTCATAGATGCATTTAAATTGTATTACAGGTCATCACCAGACATAGCACGGGAAGTAAAGTCAACTATCAAAGCTGCAGAAAGGTATGATGAAGAAAGGGGTCCCTAACAAGTACAACAAGCTGTCCATACCTGTGGTCTTAGGAAACTGCCAAGTAGAGACTCACAGCCTTGGCTAACTGCTTGATACAGAGATACAGAAGCCAGGAGAATAAACTAAAGGTTCCCCACGGAACCATCCAAGGTGTACTCTCAGTGGAAGGGGAACAATATAAGAACATTTAGCTTCTTATGAGCTTTTTAAAAATTAATCTGCATTTGCAAACAAAGACAGGAAGCCTTTAAAAGTTTGCTGTTTTTTTCCAAGATGCTTTTTTCTTTAAAAAAAAAAAAGTTTGGTGCTGTCTCCAGGCACTAAGTAAGAACAGTGCATCCAAAAAGCACTTTATTTTGTAATAACTATTGTTAATATTGTTTGGACTGCACCAAATAATGTTCCCGTTACCTTCATCCATTCCAGAAAGCAGCTCTGTGAGGTCTTCTGGTCTGGTGTCAGACTGGTGCTCCTTCCATGTGTCCCCATTGTCACTCCTCAACACAATCAGCTCCCTCTCTTTCCCCCGCATTGAACCAAAATGAGGGATCTCCACAATCACAGGACTTGAAAATATAAAATAGACAATAAAAAAACCCCACAAGAATCTTGGTTAAATAGCTGCACAATCTAAAACCACTTTCTGAGTTATGACTTGTAAGTAGATATAAAAAAACAAATCCCCCTTCAATGTGTCCCCTAGCCTACTAAATAAACCTACCCAAGGAACTGAGCCCCAGCAGGTCCAACCTCCACCAGTCGGCTGACCAGCCCCTCTCCCTCCACCATTGGTGGCGGATAGGCCAGTTTGTGCCTTTTAGCAAGGCGACAAGTAATGCGTGTAGGTGCCGTGCATTTCCTGGGAGGGATGATGATGCGCATGCCGTTGTGGCGGCTGCCTCTCATGGAACCACCACGAGCATCCACCATGAAACTGACCAAGAACCTGCCACATAAAGAAGAACATTTCAGAGTAGGAAAGAAAAATGAGAAAAGAGAAAGATAGACTAACGCTACGGACACAAGTGAGGAGGACGAATTCCCATGCTGTGATCACCGTACACCAAAATAAAGTGAAAGGAAAGGACAGAAATTAACAAAAACAGAGAAAGAGCAAGAGACAGGACGATAGAGAAGAGAAAAACGATGCTTTGAGTTCTGAAACTTGGCTGTTCTCACCTTCACCTGCCTCAGTTTAGGGGATTAAACGCTGTGTGAAACTAAACAGGATGCTAATGAAGTTTAGTTTCCAGTTCTGAGGCTGTAAGTGAGCATGTGCCAAAGATTCAGTCCCTGTAAAGCAGCATTTGGTGATCAAATATTAAACACCAGCACCAATGTTTTAACTAGATTGGGTTAATATGATCGATATTCTTCAAATTAAGAGGATGTTGTAGCGTCCCATGAATACAACCAATGCCACAAATAAGAAGAAGGAATTAAGTTTTGGGTAGGCATAAAAACTTAATTATGCAGTTTTTATGAATGGTCCTTAACCTAAAGCCAAACATGGACCTTTTTTTCACCCCACAAGTGTTGCATTACTTGCTTAGTATGTTGCAAACAGTAGAATCCCTGTATGTTTTGGCAGAAGATTGATTTGATGTATTACTTTTTTCAATGTGCACTGTGAGAGAAAAGGAATGGCACAATAAAAAGACTCCCAAACATGTCGACTACACACTTCTAAGATCTAAGCAGTGCAAATGAAACACCAGACCACACAGATGACACGGGCACAGATGGGACAGAGAAGAGACAGTGACGAGATGAGAGGGAGACAGAGGTGGAGGAGCGAGTGACATCACTGCGCCATCATGGGTGAAAGCAGCAAACTCAGTCATCACCTGGAGTCATATTGAGGGAGCGGGGAGGAGAAGCTGCAAAATAAACACATGGAGACAATGCAGGAGGCAAACCCCCAGAACCTAGTTTTAGTAACAGTTCCATAACCACTGTTGGGATCTCTAAAGACTACTGAAGATGAAAGAAGACTAAAAAGGTGAAAAATCAAGGGAAACAGAAAAAAAAAATATGAGACACTGAGGACAAAATGACAATGAACACGGTAATATTTAAATATACAGACATACGTACAAGGTAAAATAATGTGTCAAAACAGAAAGGACCAAAACTGGACACGAATAGATCCCACTATTTCAATTCTTAGCAGCACCAAAGGTATTTTTAGTTAAGCGCTGCGCAAAGACTGCACTGTATATTTTGAGCAGAACTTAACACTTTATGATGCCATATATTCAAAGTATGGAAATGGCATATCGGTTTATCTAAATGAAACACATGAGCTGCGGTAACATGAGCTCACAAAGAGTCTGCAGTTTGTTTCTTTAGTGATAAAAAATAGCACGATGTCAGTGAACATGGGGGAACTCCTGGGCTACGTCTCTGGTTTTATGGTATGACACGAGAGCTTTAGAGGATGAAGTTTGTCTTGTGGCTTTAATGTAATGTGTACAGTAGCAGCACTGCAGAAATCCCACAGCCCTGCACCTTGTCTGCATCATTGCTGCAGGGTTTGCTGAATATCGACTCTTTTGGGGGAGAGCAAAAGACAGTACAACATTTGTGTGCAGTAAGCATATAAAATGTGTGACTTCTGCATCAGTTATATGAATGCACATGCAGTATGTGCGTCTGTATACACGCAGAAACGTTTTAACGTGTACGTGTAAGCGTATGCATGCTGGGAAACATCTTTACTGACTGGATGGAAGCAGAGCTGTTCTTACCCAGAGTGAATTGGGCTAGACACAGTGTTGTGGCTGTGGTCCATGGTGTCAGGTGTCCAGCTGTAGCGTCGCATACACTCTGAACTGTAATCTCTGGTCACAGCAAGGTGCTGGGTGAGGAAGATACAAAGACAAGGGGATGAGAAAATGAAAGAAAAAAGATGGCAAAGAAACCTGACAGCAGATTTACAAAACTGATTAAAGGATACAGGCACAAGAAAGGAGGTGCGAAAGGAGATGACAAAAACAAACAAATTAACTCATTGCAATGACAGATACGGGATGATTACATTTACAACTTCTATTTCAGCAACGTTTGTCATTAATGTTCATGGTCTTAAAATAGTCAGGACAAAAAGACACTTGAATTGCTTAAAATAATAAACATTGTGCTACACAGTTTGCAGTGAAAAGAGTCAGAATAACATGTGACAAATATGATGCTTGAGAAACTAGAAAGTAGAGATCAACTTTAAATTAAGATGAAGCACGTGAACACCGAATCGTGGAACTCGCATACACTGAAAGGAGCATGGGAATGACTTATGGCAGAGACCCAAACAAACAAATATCCAAAAAAAGCGAAACTTGAGCGAAATGTGAGCGGAATCACTGCGAGTGAAAAATAACAAAACTGACGAATGAGTCAGACATCCAATGACATTTATACCTTATTGAGTGGGTCAACCAAGTAGGAAATGTCTTTACAGACACTCTGAAGCTTAAGGGAGAAGAAAAACAGTTCAGAGGTCACAGTTACAGGCACTAGATGGTCCACACAAATGAACTGATGGTGCCATGCTTCGGTGAAGGACTTCCACAGAAGAAAACTCTGTTTTAACTCCTCAAATATCCTACAATTCAATAGGTGGGAGCAGATGTGACTACAACTGAAATGTCACTCATCAAAGGCAGCTAATCCAGAGCAAATGGAAAAGCAAACATGAGCTCATGTACATCATATTTAACGGTTCATATATCAATTTACCAGGAAGCTCTCTGACATACTGTAAGAAAGAAATTGTGGTTAAATATTCTTTAGTTCCAAAATATCTGCTTTTATAGTTGCAAAATATGGCTGTGTATTATTTGGGATATTGGGTATTACTGAACTTAAACAAAATATTAGAAATATTTTCAGAAAAGCAGTTACAGTTTCTGTTATTGTTACAGACCGCCAAAACAAGCTAATGACAGACGAGCTCTGCGGTTTTCCCCCAGAAAGTGAAAGGGGCCTCCCAGAGCTCTTGGGTTTGAATAAAGCTTTCGTTAAGGTGCGATACACTCACTCTCAGCACTTTGGCAAAAGCAGGCATGGCATTAACTTTTTTTTTTCTGCTATAACCCTTGTGCAAGATAAATGAAGCTATCCTGATCCTTGCTTTAATCTATTCAGTTTGCGTTTTAATCGGGCAGGACGACAATTGAAACAAAATCCACAGAAGAAAATGTGGACAGAAGGAGAAAAAAAGCGCAAAAAATAGTGGAGATAAAAAGATGAAAAGGTAAAGAGAATGACAAGAAATTAAACTTACTGTGTCTTTTGTAGGGGCCAGAATCTCCTCAATCATCATACTGTCTCGTGCAAAGGAGCTCCGGTTGAGTGTGTTGGACCTATCCGAACTGAAGGAGCGGAGGCTACATGTTACCATGTAACCCAGTGCCGCGGGCAACAACAAGTGACGGGCAGCGGGACACGGCATAAAACAAAAAGCAAGGAATCCATTACTACATGCAACCTCCAGGGGTTTTACTTATTGGACAGAAAGTCCAAAGGAAATATGGAGAAAAAAGAGAGAAGCAGAAGAGCCTGCATTTGAACAAGGATCAGATATTTCAGCAGGTTATTCAGAGATGGAAATGAGAGCGACGTCAGTTTGTTTGCATTAAGAGATAGAGGGAAAGAGGAAGAGGAGAAGTAGGCAGGCTGAGAGAAAAAGACAGCTGTGTCTGTGTGTGATGAATACTAGTGTAACTAAGTCTGCCCGAATGATGAAGTATGACAGACTAGGAGACTGTACTTATATATACCTGCTTGGCAGGTAAGAGCTTAAAGTTTTCAGTTCACGCAGATCTTGTCAATGACAGAAAACGAAACAAGATTCACTCAAAGGTATTTCAGCTGTTAAATCCAACTTCAGCTCAAAGGCTCACCTTGCTTTAGTCTAAGATTAGCTGACCCAGACCTGATTCAAAGCAGCAAAATACAAGAAGGGAAGCAGGTCTTTTCTATCTATCTTGCTGCAGTCTGCTTTAGGGCTGTGTGGTGATGTGTGCCTATTTTTGCTGCCTCTTCAGCTCTGTGCAGTGCTGTAGATTCTTTTCAGGGTTTTGCTACTGAGGTTGGATCATTGCAGAAGAACCAAATTACTCATTTGATCCACAGTGACTAAACACTTGCCCGAAAACATATAGTTATTTGTGTATAGGCACTTAAATATCACACATCATAGGTGTGTGTGTGTGTGGGGGGGGGGGTTCACCCAATGTTTGTGTAGGATACATAGCTACAACAATGATACAATCCCCGGGAACAAAGCTGAAAACTCTGTGCCTTCTTTTCTCAAAGAGTATACTGTATGTGTGTACTGATGCGCCGTGTGAGTGCAAAAGGGGGAGAGTGGGTGAGTGAAGGGGAGAAAATGCAGAGCTCAGCGTGTTTGAGTGGGCAAGCTATTCAGCACAGAGAGAAGCCCTTTATTCAGCAGAGCCTGCCTACCCCGGCATCGAAGTTACCAAGCAACTCTGTACAGGCTGAATGGACTCGCTGGCATGGCAGCACTGCACTATCCCCCACTACTCTGCTCTCATCCCCACCATGTTTGTTCTTTACAGATTCCTCCTCTTTCTCATTCGGTCCATCCTCCTCCCCAAAAGATCAGTGCTTCGTCTTTCCCTTCTGTGTTTTCATACTTGCTTGTTCCCTTTTATGCACTCCCTGTAGTCAGTTATCCATTTCTGCATGTCATCCTTCTCCATAATGGACTCCTCTCTCTGCTTTCTCATTTCCTGAGTCACGATGCTGAAACAATACTGTGAAGTTTACTGGTTTGCCCACTCAGTTGAAGGTTTTTTTCACTTTGCCTCTATCCCGCCTCCTTTCTTCTTTCCACTCCATTCATTTTTACTGCTGAACACTCCGTTTTCCTTGCTTTAATCTCTACTTCACGTTTTCAATCTAGCATCTCAAAATATGCATCAGTCCTGCTTTGGTAAGAAAGCATTTATGTGGACTCAAGAGAGGCAACTGTAGGCAACTGAGTCACTGTATATCCATGTGAGTGTTGCAGTGTTTGAATGTAAAGTTTCCATCTCTGCAAACCCGAATTTAATAGCAGCAATCATGCCGCATAATTGTGGGACACCTCCAATCACGTCTGTGTTAACAGATCATTAACCCAATGATGTGTCCGATCCCTGGAAGTTACATTCAGCGGTACTCCAAAAATATAAAGTGCCACTTAAGAACAAGCCACATCAAAACTTTGGCCGATTACTCCACACAACTCAAACTGAAGGAAGGCGCCACAAAACAGCTGCTTATATTTTCTCATGTCCAGTAAAACTTTCTCTTTTTGCACACCTGCATCAAAAACAATACATATTCAATTTGGAGATATGATGATTTATTTTTTTTGACTGATGGGAAAAGAGTGGCGTGATGATGATGATCTAAAAATACAACATGTAACAGCAAAAATGGTGCAAATACGCTACCACAAACAGAGAAACGGCAACACTGGATGACACCAATGTCCAATGAATGACTGGTGGTTTGGGTTAGAGGTCTTATGGGTGTTGGACTGGGGTTAAAAAAGTAGTTCAGGGGGTCACAGGGAAGAGACACCATTCACAGATCTTTTACCTACTACTGGTACTACAACTACTACTCTTTTCTTACCTGATTCTAGGGCTAGAATGAGAGACAGGATGCAAGAAAACAAGAAAAAGAACAAAATAGCAGAGTGAAAAGCAAAGCATTTTGAAGACATTCAAGCGTGATGTGGCTTTCTTTTTTCCAATATGACATTGATGCTGTGCTTTTAGTGGCACGCTACGACGAGGTACGAATTTTTCTAGGTTTACATGAGTAGGTGTTGGTGTGTATGCAGCCCACTCAAAAAGCAGACCATGCAATGTCAATGTCACAAACAGAAAGGTAAGGGAAAGAAAAGAACTTGCTCAGCATCACACATTCATTGATCAACACATTATTTCATACATTTTTGCACTCCTGCAAAGAGAGTCAGCTTAACAATGTCTATAACCAATTACAGGAAGACTAGGGGAGGTTTCTGAGCAGCTTTAGTGTATGTAACTGTATTGTGCAGTGAAATAAAGTTCTAAAACAATGTAAGAACTCTGAAATAGAAAGGTGAGTAAAGATCTTGTATGCGCTCATCATCGTATTATCTTATAATTCTGTTCCTTCAAACAATTTGCATAATGCAGTCGACTATCTCTGTCAAAACTTTTTCCAGGATAGGCCCAGCAAAACAAACTTGCTCACGTGGAATCCCTTCCAGTGTTTCCCCTTGTTTGCCTTGCCCTGCTGATGTTAGCAGCTTCCTGTCCCAGTCAGTGTGTCGTTGTTTTTATCAATCCAGCCATCACAGTGCCATCTGCCATCTGTCAGTGCGGTTACAATACACTCTGGGACCGCACAACACGCCGCCGATGTGTTTTCATTGGCGCCTGCCAATTTTCCACAACATTCTTTGTCCACTATGTGAAAGTGTAGTTACACCGACATGCAGCTGCTTGCCCGGAGTATCAAAGGTATCACAGATAGCTGTCCCTTTGTATTTTTTTTTTTTTAGTTTATTTTTTGCCTGAGTTTCAAACAGGTCACACAAAACGCTGAATCATTTTGTCAGGTTGAATCATTAGATGGCAACTTCCCAGCTGCACTTTCTGGTGATTTCCACTATGCTGTGTTATTGTGTGTGAGACTTTATGTTTTTATGCGTGAATACACTGCGTGCATGCGTGGTGGATGGGCTGTACATTAAAACTACAATATAAAACGCAATATATGTCATATTGGGTATGGCATCATAAATCTGTGCATTCAGGGTGACCACTGCAACAATGGCAGATATGATATCACACTCGAGCTGGCTGGATCAGAGAGCGGAGAGCAGTTCAGTGAAGTGCATCAGTAGTTTTTTATGTGCATATATATAAAAATGACAGGTGCTTACCTGGCTGAGCGGGCTCCTATGCTGAAGCCCATGTACCCCTCCTGAGGGAGAGAGTCATCCCCCAGCTCTTTGAGATCCTGAGGCCGCAGGTATTTGTCCGTATCACCAGTCATTGCATCCTCACCTGGTGAAGGGAGGAGGAAACCATAAAACCCTCCTGTTAACTTCAAAAGCCAATCCGAGCAAGAGAGGCGATGCGGCACGCAGCAAAGAAAAACAAGCCCGACACCAGCCTCTTTTTTATTTGATTAGAGTACTTAGAGAGGGCCTTGGATAATTATCAGCATCCCTCTGTCGTTAAACCCAACCCAGGCTACCTCACTGCAACTACAAAGCTGTAACTTTTCTTTCTTTTAGTCTATGCATTTCATTTATGAAGCTGGAGCACTCAGCAGCGCCTATGCTGGACTTTAGAGGTGAGACAGTAATATTATAAGAGAAAGAGGCAGCAGCAGAGCCACTTTGCGGTATATCTGGAGCTCTCCTGTAAAATCAAACGCAGCTCATTTTCACTCAAAGCAGAAGATTTTATAGCTACCAAAGCCTGAGCACAATAAGCAAAGAATAAGGAGAAAGTGCAGAACCGCACCGCACCTCGATCGGCGGACCGGTGAACGATGACACGCCGGTCA
>VUQK01038410.1:9670-37705 GCA_015106715.1 Bujurquina vittata | reverse complement strand
GAAGCCGCCGGAGCGGCTACAATGCTTCCCCTTCTCCCTCATGTCCGGCTCTGTCCTGCCTGCAACAATCTGCTCCTTCACCGCAGCCCCTCCCCCTACCTTCAATACTGCCGCACTCAGATCACACGCCACCACCAGTGTCAAGCAAAATGGCACAAAACGCAAGCAGTTCCGGTGTCAGATTTCAAAATAAAACCAGTAGTGGAACGGTTACAGGTAAAACGCATCAGTCAACGGCTACGGTTCAAGGAAAAGGCAAAGGTAATTATCAAACCAATCCTGACCATTCCCTATGGTTATTTTCATTGAAAAAATTAAAATTTCTAATCCAGAAATTTAACAGAGAATACTGTGAACATGTAATTTTTGATTGATAAATTATTTAATTTTCTTTTGCTGAACAGCTTTGATAAATAAATATCCTCTGTATATTTAATGTAACTTGGAGTCTGAAAAGTCTTTTGAAGTGTTGCACACCTTAATTCTGAAACACCGAAGCAGAAAAAAACATAAATATTACCGCTTTCCCGCCAGTTTCCAAAACTCAAAAAGAAGAAGAAGAAGGGAAACATGCATATTAGCCCCTTAATAATATGGATTTAGCAAAAATCACTGAATGCGCAACTGTAACTTTTATTCTGGTGGAAGAACTGATGAGCCAACTTCCTGTGTTTCACAGCTATTTCTGCCTGACTTGACAGACCTGGAAAGCGATCGGCTGCTCGCTGTTATAATAAAGTGTCAAAGTCCCACTCAAGCGTAGTTAATCCACAACATACACCCGAAACACACACGCGAAACACACGCACACACACACACACACACACACACACACACACACACACACACACACACACACAAACACTCCTATTTTAGCCCATACTTAAAGCATCCTCTAGATTACCAAAAAAACCCCAATCTTTTTTTCTCCTTTCGTCTAACACAAGTTAAAACAAAACAAACAACAAAAACAAACAAAAAAGAAAGAAAGAAACCAAATGTCCACAGAAAGAAAAGGGATGTGAGTCCACATAGTAAACTAGCTTCAAATAAACTTGAATAACACTGGAAAAATAACAGGCAGAGGCTAAAGTGACAGTTTCGCATTGGCTCTCAGTAGCTACTCTCCCTTTATCATTATTCTGCGGCTTAGTAAGTTCACCGGCTATTGAAACTTCTTTTAAACCCCACAGCCACTTACCTTTGTCCAACGCAGCCATATCGATTACAGCTCTACTTGTATTTTCCGAGAAATTTTTGTTTTTCTAAAACACCCACAGTGTGAAAAGTACACCCAAAGAGAGGTTAAGACAATCAAGTAGTTCATTCAGTGCTTCTGGCGCTGATGGAAAAAGCTGCCCTCTCGTCACCCCAAACGCTTAACTCCACTCCAACCAACTTGCGCATTTGTTGCCCGTGCGCACATCACTGCCGCTTTCGTTGCGCAAATAATTTTAATTCAAAGTCCTCCGAGTTTTCCGTCTTTTTGCTGCAAAAAAAAAAAAAAGCGACACGAGGCTACACAGAAACAGCCTAAGTCTAAGCCTTCTGACACCGGTGGCCACACCGGGGTTAAATCTCTTACAGGCGGCTCAAACAAAAAAAAGCTCATCTCATTGGATTTAAAGCGAGAGAGACTGCGCGTCTCTGGCTCAGCAGCATCCACAACAAACTCCAGTCGAAGAGCGCCAACAGGGGCCGCGGTGGAAGTGTTTAGCGCTCTGTGGAGAGCAGTCAGCTGACAGGTCGTTTGGGCAAATGCCTGGGAACTTCAGGCGAAGAGACAGTGACGGAGAGAAAGAAAGAAGAAAACTTTCATTGAAACCTCCTCTGCCTTTTCTTTCTCTGTGATGGAAGTCCCAGAGGGAGTTTGGCTGTGTGTCAAAATGGGAGTGGGGCTAAAATAATGACGAAATAACCAGATACTTTTGCAATTTTGAATCTCTTGAGCAACATTTCTCTGTCTAGCTCTTTCCTCTGCATGTTGCACACAGCGACAACAACTTGCCCAAGAATAAGTGAATGCAAGCAGCAACTGTTAACTGTAGTAATATTATTCTCTAGGGCCAGTGTCTACACTATGATGCTAGCAGGGCACATTGAAACATTCCCAGATTAGTAATGTATAGAAGGCATAAGATGAGCTTGTGCCCAGGAAGGCCACAATCACACACAAGAAAACACTCACTCAACATCTACAGTAGCATCCACAGGGAGCTGTTAGAGTCACTCCAACCTGCAGCTTAATAAGATTGGCTTCCCTCATATGGGATTAAAACAAGTTGAAGAAACTCGTTACTTACTCCAACTCCTACTTTAACACGTACACACATAGAGCAAAAAAAAAAGCATCCTATAAAAATAAAGGCGTGCGGATGTGAATACACTTTCTAACAGAAGCCAGTGTTGTGGTGCTCTTGGGCAACGTGACTCTCAAGGCCACAGAAGCACAACTGATGAATTACATGCATGGTATAAACAGTTTAAGGGGAGTACGTGAAGTCATGGACACTATAATTCCTGCGCGAGGATCTTCAGTACAAACCTATCCACTAAAACCTGATATGCGTGTATACTTGTTGAGTCTAGCTGTATCACTTCACACAGAAACTCCACACCCCCTGACCAACATCCCCTGAGCAACAGCCCATGAACAAGCTCATCAATTTTACAAGCACCTTGGCTCTGTGGTTCCAAAACAAAAGGGCAGAGGACTGAAGCGGGCAGATCTGTACCAGTGGGCCTGCAGTCCTGAAGCAGCCATTCTGCTGCTAATTGGGTAAGTTGTATTTTACTGTACATACACTGAAAAATTATTTGACTCAGTGTGTGCAGGTTGCTTCGTACTCCAACTCTGAATTTCGACATGTGTCACATTCACAGCTACACAACCCAATGTCTGCTGATACATTTTCTGAAATAAAATGGCAATAGCTGAGAATTTAGTCTTTGTCTACATTGTTACAAGGAAGTAAAACAAACAACAACAAAAAAAACCCCAAAATAGAACAATATATATGCAAAACCTATGGAGCCTTAATAACATAATAACTAAACAATAACCACAGCATTTAGTTTCTGTGGACAGTGACTGGTTGTTGAATGAGTTTGTCTGAAAACGTTCCCTTGTAAATGAAGAGCAAAGCAGAATAGTAGTGTAGCAAAGGCGATGCTGTTAGTTCTAGCCAAGAAGCAAACAATAGAAAAGTGGATTCAAACCAATACCTTCATCAACATCTGATAAAGACTCCTCACTGAGAGTTTCTGGCACATTGGCCTGGACTGTGTTTTGGATACACATACAGTGAAACATGCACGTTAATGAAAATGACATCACATAGCACACAGTATATGGGAATCATGCACTTTCATTGATTTTAGTACTCAGTGAGAGGATTTAAAAATATGCTTACATACCTTCATCGTCTGACATGTCGAGGAACTCATTCATGGTCTCAGGGACATTGATTTTGTGTTTTTCAGACGCACTCTGTAAATTTGAAAAGCAGACCAATAAATACCTACACCCTTACCAGATTTTTTTAAGCAGTTGCAAATAGATCGTGATATGTCACATGATCACTTGAGATCACTGCCTTAAAAGTTGCTGTGAACTTTAGCTGAATCGTAAAAGCACTGATAGTGATATTGTTGTTGACATTTTTGAAAGTCAGCTTCCAGCTGACTGCAAGGGGAAAATATGAGCATTTGTCATTAGAAAAACTAGTACTACATCTTGATTATTACCCACTCTAAGTATTTTATCACTTGAAGATCAGACAAATATAGTCAGCTGGTGTCGAGTTCAGCATTTAGGCTGCAAATAAAATGAGACTTTCACATCTTTTTCCTTATATAGGCCTTAGACTGGGCTCTGGCCCCTGTCATAGCTAGAAGTACTCATGCTATGTGTTCCACAGACTGCAGATGTAGGCTTAAGAGCAGCATAAAACAACAGCAGAAGTCTCTTTACAGTGAATAATAGATCAGACACACAAAGGTGTGGGGAGATGACCTTGATCTGTTATTCACACTCCTGTAGATAGAAGCACTTGTGACTAATACACTTTCCTGCTGATTGTGCTGGATCCTCAGTGACCTCTTTGCCTGTCTCTTCACTCACAGTCTTGTCACCAGGATCAGATCGCTGTTAGTAACGTTGGCTATATGAGGAGAAACCTTAAGCTCCAATCTGAGCCGTCCCTTTCTCTTAATCAGGACAACTTCACACATGTGACACAGCGTGACAGACTGACTTGCAAGCTCATTTGCGGTATTCACACCTTAACTCTACTTACAGCATGCTGCTACAGTAGCTGTCTGGCAGGGTTTTATTTTTAGCAACGAATGACTAGTAGTTTTACAAACAAATAGAAAACGTGTCTTTAACCATGTGAGATCCTATTGACAAGAAGACAATGACTTACCATAGTGGCCAAGTTTTCATCAGTCAAAGGCCTCAGAGTGTCAACCACAGAGATGTAACCAAGACGGCGGGCAATCGATAGGGCAGTGTTCCCATTCTTAGCAGTGACAGACAGACAAAGAGGAAATTATGCAGAGAAAGCAAAAAAAACCAAAAAACATTCAGTATTTCATCAAACTTCAGCTCTGCTGGAGAGTGCAAGTCCAGCCCATGTGTTTGTGCGCTAACCACAGTGAGCTCGTTGGCTGAGGTCCCATGCTGAAGCAGCAGGTTGATGATGTGGGTGTGGCCCTGTTGAGCCGCTTGATGTAGAGGAGTGTACCCGTTCTAAACTCAGACACACAAACACAATTAATTTGTCTAGGAAGTGTTTAAATGAGCTGCGCAGATATAGGAAGGTCTTCATTTATGTAGTGACACAAGATTCTCTGTGTGTGTGTGTGTGTGCAGTTTGTCTACCTTGGTTTTGCCGTTGACTCTGGCCTGGTTGTGCAGCAGGAAGTTTGCCATCTTTGCATTTCCATAGTGGCAAGCTACATGCAGCGGTGTGTAGCCCATCTTGAATAACAAATGATGGCAGAGACACGAAAGGACAATTAAATTAAAAGAAGGGAGAAAGTTACTCACATATGCCGACTGTAGACTATAAACTGTTACATCACAGTTTACAAAAGAGTCAGCTCTCATTTTGGAAAGTTTATATTGTAAGAAGTAAAAATTACTATGCAAACATATAAATATTATACACAGAAAACAATGATTTGCTTTCTCAAAACATAGCTTCAAAACTGCATCATATTTCATCTCCTCTACGAATTATGTGTTTGTGCATCACGGAGATCAGTAGGTGAATAACCTCTTTGTTGTAAACAACTGTCCTGTCAGCACAAACACACCTCAAATAACCTTGCGTTAGCCCAACCTTCAGCTACTGCAGCTCTCAGTGAACGTGGTCATGTGCATGAATGTGTGTTTGCTGCGTCGTGAGGCACATCCATAACAACATGATCACCTTCCATTCAGGTAACAATCCTTTATTTATGCAGCAGACAAGTGAGTGTGTCGCTTTGATGCCATAAATACTCTTAAGCTAAAGAAAAAAGCACATAGAGCAAATTTATTAAGGGCTGTTAAAAAGTATAAATATGCACCAGACCTCCACCTGCCTGCTTGTGTATTTGCAACATCTGTGCACGGGTGCTACTGAGAAAGTGCTACCTTTGTTTGTGGGTTGACGTCAGCCCCGTGATTGAGAAGGACTTCAGCAACATTGACCTTGTCTTCCTGCGCTGCTAAGTGGAGTGGTGTAAGTCCACTCTGTAGACAAAAAAAGGAGACACAAGAAACATGTCTGTGCACGGTTATATTTACTATGGTGGGTGTGCATGAACAATAAGAATGAAACACGCTGTGTCTCCCAGAAAAAAAATTTCTTTGAGAAGTCTCATTCTGCACATGGTAAAAATCCCAATACCAAGACGAAGCTGGTGAGAAGTGTTTATCTGCAGGGTAATAAACAAGGACTGTGGGCTGGATGGATGTGTAATGCGTACTACATTTGTTTGTTCTGTAATTGTAAATATTATAGTTGTGATGGATTCTACCTTGTTGCACACATTGACATTAGCGTTCTTGGCCAGCAGCAGTGACACCAGATCCACGTTGCCCTCCTGTGCTGCCAGGTGAATTGGGCTGATGCCTTGCCGCGTCACCGCATTGGTGTCTGCACCGTACTCCAGCAGTGTGGTCCCAATTTCCATTTGGTTCTTTTTGGCAGCGATGTGAAGGGGCGTGTAGCCATTCTGAGGTGTGCAAGAGAGATGGAGAGGTTAGGAGGCTGGGCTGAGCTCTTCTATGAATGGGGTGGCTGGTGTATTAATATATATATTTTATTGTAACTGAGAAATGGCTAGTTAAGGGGAAAAAATACATATGATGAATGCAAATAAAATGGCAGAAAATATTTTTATTGAAGTTCTGAAGCTCCATTAGATAAGTAGAAGTAATTCTGAATGATAAACTTCTAATGACAGTATGTGAATGACAAACTTGGGATATAGCTATGACTAAAAATGTTGGCATTTTGCATCAGAACATATAATCCAGCCCAAGGATCTTTCAGTTTATTGACAATCATGAGTCCCCAGCCTCATGTGTCACAGGTATCGCTGGTGGGAACACCAGAAACGTTTACCTCAGCTGTTAAACACATTCACAACAGTGAAAGGGCTGGAGACAAAGTCAACAAACAGGAGCACAGCTTAAAAAGGAACAGTCACCACCCTGACTTCCTCCCTTTTGCTACTGTGGAGAGGACCTGAGAGACAGCATTAAGCTAGAGTAGCAGAATCTCTGGGCATCCTTGAGATCTGCAAAGGAGAGAGTAATTCTAGCTGAAATGAGAGTGAGTAAAAGGCTAAAGTGAGTCTGGAAGAGGGAAGTGCCTTTATTTACAGAGCCTTACTTTGCTTCCTTCTTTGATTTAATTTACTGGATTGTGTAAACCAAGACTTATACCTCAAGTCACAATCCATTTTTCCTATCTCCATGACTCACTAGAAAGATATCGCACATGAAGCACAGATTATGATTCTGCAGGGAGCTATTGCAGCAATGACGGCAATAGCTCCTTGCTTGTGTCTGGGTGTTAACGCCTCTATACAACTCCTCTTGTACACACTGATTGATTTGTTTCCAAAAGCACTTAAATTAGATCAAGCGCACCAACTTTAGAACCCAGCCAAATGAAAAACAATTTATAGAAGGAGAAAATGAGAGAAAGGAAGGCAGGGCAGAATGACTGAGTGTGGGAAGGAGACAAGAAAAGCAAAGGAATAAATATAGACAGACGCAGATTAAGGAAGAGAAAGAGAGCTAGGAGGGGCCAAAGCAGATTTTACAAGTTTTGGTCTCCCTTTTTTGCGGGATGCCATTTGACAGCCCGGGCAAAACAGGCATTTCCTGCCATATTTTTTGGTTGTTTCTGGCTTTCTGCTCATTGTCGTTGTGTGGATTTGACAGGCAAGCAGAAGACAAACCACAACTTGACCACTTATGTTTGTCTGTGTAACTTAACAGATTTTTTAGTTTTTTTTAATTGGGAACACATCATTTTAACAACTCTTGAAAAGACAAAAAAAGAGAGCGGTTTGGCATTATGGCTGACTCTGGAGCAATTACATTTTTTTGTTTTGAGGAAAAACAGAATATATTGCTTGCAATATATAGCAAACCACCAACTCAAATCTGTGGACAGTATGACTTTATTTCAGGCTGGTCAGGTGATTTCTATGACTTGACTGAGCACAAAATAAAGTCCACATTTTCACTGATGATGTAAAGCAAGATGGAATGGGTGAGGATTAGATCCGCATACATACAGATGGGCATTGCATACAAAACATTATTAATGAGATGTTAATCAACGCATAAGCCAAAGTGAGTACCTTTTAACATGTGTGTTTATGTGCATTTATGTGTGGATACCTTGGCGGCAGCATGTGGGGAAGCTCCCTGATCCAGCAGCAGCAGTGCCACTCTCTGATTATCGTAGTGAGCAGCTACATGCAGAGGAGTTAGCCCACTCTAAAACACCCACGCGCACACACACACACACGTACAAATGCAGAGACAAACACACATACACACGCACACAGGCATGCAACACCAGATTAGAAGATCACAGACACACTGATAATGTAAAATGAAAGAACCAAATTAAAACAGTGTTAAGAAATGGGTGGAAATGGACATCACACTGATGAAAGATATACAATAAAGGAGACGGTTAGAGCTGTAGCTTCATGGCAAAAACCACAAGAAGAAGCTAGAGCAAGATGAAATTATCAAGATACGGAGTGAGAGCATGTCCCTGCTGGCCGATGAAATGTATCTCCACAGTGTAAGCTTTGCAGCAGTTGGTTGCAAATGGTGCCAAAATGACCTACAATGCAGTTTATCACTTGGAATTTCCAAAGCTGTGTCCAAAAAATGCTAAAGTAGTCTCAGTTGTGCAAAAGCACCAAAGTTGAAGATTAGTTGTTTTTCTGGCCAGCAAAGATGTTACAATTATTATTATTTTGACATCAGTAGAGGGATTAGTGTTAGTTTACTAGCAGCAGAAGCAGCAGTGTGTAGTTATTATGTTAACTCAAATGTTCCCTGCAAACATGCTTTACAACATAAAGGTTTTAATCATAAAATTGCATCAATTTTTTTTTCACTAAAAGCATTAGCTTACATGGCGCTACTCGTTTAAATCATATTTTTTGACACAAGATTTAAGGCTCTGCAGCACACTCAGAGCTACTCTGTCAGAGGAAATGTCCCACAGGAGGTGAAAATCAAACCAGCCCGCCACACAACGTCCAGGTCAAATTTTTAATGTAATACTTTCTTAATAATTGGGATGAGAGTTAGATGATAGATGCTTTATGTAGATAATTATCTGCAAGTATACAGCACCTTATAATCTTAGGCTCTAAAAGCATTTTAGTTTTTCTCATCAACACGCACACACGGTTTAGAGTGGCGCTTTAATTAACTTAAACTGCGATATGTTATGACATTTATATTTTGTGCCAAAATGTGAAAAAAAAACAACCCAAATAATAACTGAAAGTCTTTATTCTCACCCGGACAGAAGACATCTTAGAATAATAAAGACCTGATTCTCTTCTTTGTGTGTCTGACACTGAGACAGATTTTAGCGTGACACCACTAAACAGTGTGGAAGTTTCATTATCATACCTGACCATCATTATGTTAAACGCTCTCAGATGGAGGCGCAAACACACATACAACCAGTGCCAGCAGGTCTGGCTAATTAAGACGGTCAACTTGTGTGTGTGTGTGTGTATCAGTGGAAAAAAAAATTTGCTTACAAGGTTTTGCAACATAACATCTGTTTAATGTGTTGCCGTGTGAGCCGACCTAAGGTTACCATGCCACCACACAATTACCTCAGTCCAATTGTAGCCCAGAAAACACAACACATCTCCTCTGACTCTCTTAGTGCCAAGGGCATGCAACAGCAAGACTTGTGTAAATGGTCGCAGTGACTGGCTCTTCTCAGGTGGCTCAACTTTTTCCTTTGCTCATGTTTAAGATTCCCTCCCTAAAGCCAGTCATGCTCAGGAACGCTCTGCTTTTTCAGACATCTCACCTTTCCAGCAGCATCAGGTGCAGCTCCCTTCTGTAGGAGCAAATTGGCCACCTCCATCTTGCCGTACTTTGCTGCCACATGGAGGGGACTGAATCCTTTCTGTTGGGCAAAGAGAGAGAGAGAGAGAGAGAGAGAGAGAGAGCAGTGAGTACTGAGTGCATTCAAACAGGAAGGGAATATTTACTTTGTTTTAGGTCACACTTGGCTGGTGTGGGATCAAGCTGCATAGTTTCTCACAGTATCTTTCAGAAATGAAAATATAATAGATTCAATTCCGTTCAGTCCTGAGAGCAACATCTCTTTCCTTCAAAATGCTTGGATGGCATATGACACCTAACATTGCTTTCAAAATAACTGAAAAAGTTCAATATTGTAAATAAAAATTTTTCTTTTCCCATATTTTTACTATCATGAGTCCACTATATTAACTTTACTGAAATGCATGATAACCTATAGATGAATATGATCTGTGCATGAGTAATTTATCTGTAATAATATAATAAACGTAAAGCTTTAATGCACTGAGAAAGTGAGGCAAAGGTCTTTATTATCGTCTATACTCATCTTCAACGAGTGGCTGCTTGCCAGTGTGATCACTTGGCTTCCTTCCTGTGTGTATGTGAAGATATTTAAAGACGTTACGTCACATTTTCCAGAGGAATTTGGAACTCCAGAGATTCCAATTTTCTCTGAAATACTTGACCTCATTTGTATGATTGGTAACAGTCAGTAATTGTATGACTCTAAAAATGCTTTAAAATTTAGTCACTTAATTTTTTTTATAAACACGGCAAACCGGTCCACTAATTTGCCTCATATCCCAATTTCTGTGTTCCCACACTGATACGATATAATTTGCTTGAAAAGCTGACTAAAAAAAAGTCCCAAAAGATGCTATGTATGTGTGTGTGTGAGTGCCAAAGAGAGCGCCATGGGGTTTACCCTTCATTAATCTGTTCTGCTTACAGAAGTCACCTTCAAAGACAGTCCATAGAAACACAACACACATATGAACAAGCTAATTCTCTAAAATCTCTTCCACATCCTTTTAATACCTCGAGCCATGCTGTGTAATTAGTTAGATGTGCAACCACTGTCACAATTTTTTTTTCTGTGTGTGTTCACAAGAATGATCTTAGATTATCTACCCAGTGCTAACACTTAAAAACGTGTGTTTAAAAAGGGATGAAAACAACATTTTAGTACCGAGACAGTGAGGTCTCCCTACAATCATCCACTAGGCATACAACTATATGAAATTTACAACAAACATATTTCTTTTAATTTACTATGCTCCAGACATACACATCTCTTTGACTATGAATTATTTCACAAGAACGTATTTAGGCATTTATTTCATACAAGACAAGAACCTTAGAGGCCACTGTAAACAAAAACTGATGCCCACTAGTGGAGATACTGGAAAATAATATCCACATTGTAATGTGTGTGTCTGTGTTTGATCCTCCACAAGACATACAGTACCTTAGTTGCAGATGACAGTGAGGCACCATTGTCCAAGAGCATGGCAGCGACATCCTGGTGTCCTTCGCGGGCAGCCAGGTGAAGGGGTGTGTAGCCTGAGGTGGTGGCAGCATTGGCAGACGCACCGCAATGCAGCAACTGTTGGACAATGTCGACCTTCCCCAGCCGACTGGATATGTGCAACGCCGTCTGGTCATCCTGTAAAGAGGGAGGAAGTTACTTTTTGGCCTAGTTCTGTATTGCTTTTTGTTTTCTCCTTGACACAGTGATTGATAATGACACCCTGTATCCCAACCTTGGATTTGGTCTCCACCTTGGCTCCATTCTTTAGCAGGTATCGGACTACGTCTGCCTGGCCTGCCCTGGCTGCCATGTGGAGAGCAGTCTCCCCTCTCTGGAAGACACACGAGTGGTTGGTAAAAGGAGATTTTTATATGTATTTCTACATGTAGTGGATTAAAAATTATCTACTCACTACATTGGTGGTATTGGGCGAAGCCCCGTGGTGTGTCAGTGCATGGACAATGTTTTCATGGCCCATAAAAGCTGCAACATGAATGGGCGTCAAGCCGGACTGCAGGGAAACAGATATAATGATCACCATGAAATATTATATTAAAAACCAAAATCACTGTACCTTAGCATCAATACCAAACAACAACAAGCTCGATTTCAAGTAATTATTTTGTATTAAATGGTACAGCTCAGAAAGGTTAGAATAATAAAGGTGGTCCAATCTGCTATATTACCTCTGTGACAGCCTGGATAGACGCTCCATGTTTAAGCAACAACTCCATCACCTTAACTCTGTTCTTCTTGCAGGCTATATGAAGTGGAGTGAAACCATTCTGCAGGAATAAAAAAAAAAAAAAAGGCTAAAAACCTTAATGTAAAACTGGTATTCTAGTACCGTCATTGAGAAACTCCCCTCAGTCTCAAAGCACCTGCGACTAGATGAATGCTTTTGTTAGGGAGTCAAAAGGTCTTCCAGGACAGAAATGTGTGGTACACATGACGGCAGTTGCAAAGAAAAATTAAATATCAGAAATAAACCTTAATTTAAAAAATTTCTCTCACAGATCTGTTTTTCTCCTCAAATTTGCAGTTGCAGCATCTCTTAACATTTTGCCACATTTTAGAAGAACCTTGTCCTGTTTTAAATATTCACATCAGCACAACAGCACTGCTTACTGCATAGTACTGTCTTTTTTTAAATTAGGACAGTCTTCAGTGTCTAGTGTCTTTTGACAAGCAACTACCAACATCAACATTTCATTATCAATATTTCTTGAATGTGATTTTCTGCTATGATCATGTGACTTCACTCTTTCAGACCTACCAGAGCCTTGGCATTTGGGTTGGCCTTCTTGTCCACAATGAGCTTGGCCACCTTGTAGTGACCACAGTGAGCAGCAACATGCAGCGCCGTAAGGTAGTCATTGGTGACGTCGTCCACCGGCACGTCATGCTGTAGCAGGAGCTGGACGCAGTTCAGGTGGTCCCCCTGAGTGGCCATGTGGAGCGGCGATAGGCCGTTCTATAGAGGGGCCGAGACAGGGAAAGAAAGAGAGAGAAAGAGAGGGGGAGAGAAAGCAAGACAGAGAAAGAGAGAGACAAACACACACGCAGACGGACACATAGACAGATGGACAGACAGACACAGTAAGTTAGGGTGTGGCCATGCGCTGCATGGAAAGACTGTGAAGGAAGTTGCTGAGAAGGTTACAGGAGCATTGTTATAACGAGGCCATTACAACAATGTCTATTTTGTTACACTGGTCGTCCTGCGCGGTCAAACTGTAGGGCTGCGAAGGCAGCGACGACAGGCTGCTCTGGAGAGGTCGCACAGATGTTATGGAGACAATGCGACAACACTACAGCAACAACAACAGACCTGCTGTCTGAGTGGATGACAATTTTTAAAAAGCTCTGTATGCTCAGGAGAGCTGATTTTTAAAAAAAAAAAACAATATTCTAGTGTTATGTACTCTGATCTATTTTAGCCTGCTACATCTTTAACTAAATGATGTATTATGTATTCTTTTGTGACCTTTCCTTTCTTTCCTATTCTGAGTTTAGCAGCATCTCCTGAATTGATCATCCTAGTAACTACCTTGGTCTTGGACAGTATAGGAGCTCCTCTGTCCAGAAGAATTTCTACCACCTGCTCGTGTCCGCTCCTCGCTCCACAGTGAAGAGGTGTCAGACCATCCTTTTAAAAAAAACAACAATAAACAAAGCAGATTTAATTTTGACTTCTAAAATTACTGGCAAAGATTTTGACTTATGGCAAAGAAAGAGTAGCAACTAATTTTTTACATTTTACTAGAAAATAAGCATAATTTCACTATATCACATATCTATATAATTAAGTCTGTATGTCTAAAAACTATGTAGTTCAGTTTCAAATGCCTTATTATTTATTATTACCTTGGTCTTTGCATCAATTTTGGCCCCTCTGTCCAGCAACAACTTCACCATGTTGCTGTTGCCCCTTTTTGCAGCCACATGAAGCGGTGTGATGTCATTCTAAGTGAAAAAAAGTTAAAACCTGTTACATGATTTTGCACTCACATTATTTAAATATATCCACTAATAAACAGAATGAATTCATCAGAGTGGAATCAAATGGTCTGCAATAAACTGTAATACTTCCATTCAATCATTAATATTAATCCCTGCAACCTTCTTATTAAGATTTGTTTGTTATCAAGCAAACAGCAGTAAACCAGCTCCATTAAACTGCTGTTAATTGCCGCATAATTTTCGGGACCCAACCAGTAATCATACTCAAAAGGAGCAGAAATATCAGCAGTGCTTCACTCACTAGCTGATACAATTACAGACCACTGATGACTCTGATTACAAAACTTCAAATTTTTACAGACACCATCTCTGAGATTATTATGTAAATATCACATAAAAAAACCCCCAAACATTTCTGCTGATTAACACAAATAATGATGCCTCAAGTTTGCAAACTAACCAACTTTAATAAGACAGTGAGGTGCAATTTTATTTCCAATCTAAAATTTATTATTCTGGCAAAAACTGATTATAATTAAATCTCTTCCAGATCCTTATATTAAAGGGAATAAACGCAAAAATGTTAGGAAATATGTAGGAATTTTTTTTTAAAAAAGCTTACACCCTTCCCAGCCAGCAGAGGGCAGTAGAAACTCACCCGAGCCATGAAGTCCACAGCAGCCCCACGGTTCAGCAAAAGCGTGGCCACGTTAATGTTGCCATAATGCGCTGCGATGTGGAGGGGGGTGAAACCACTCTGAAGTTTGAAGAAATGCAACAACACACATGCAGACAAACAAATATACACACCATGTTAAAAAAATTGGATCAACATTCATGCAAGATCAAACCTCTGGCTTTACACAGTCCCACTCCATCAAACAAGGACACACTGTTTTACACTGACACCTGACTTTTCTAACAGTTGTAGAAAAAGTCTTTTTCTCCCACTGAAGCATCAAAACATGGGGCCAACTAAAATATAAAGGTTTTACATTTAATATACATGACCCTTCATCCTCCCAAAATGTGACTCACTGAGGAAAAAAAAATCCAAATTACAAAGAGCAGAGGGACTATAAATTTGACTATAAAGACAATATAAACACTATAATCACTATAAATCTGTTTGATCCAATTTACAACATTCTGATATTTTACCCTTTAATCACCCTGCAAATGAACCTAATGTCCATTTGTTAACATCTTTAATGAGAGCTGTCCCGGCTCAGGCAACAGCTGTCAAAGCAACAAAATGACATTGTCCAATCAGTGACGGAGGCTTACATTAAGCACTCCCAACTGCTGGAATTTTAATTTCAAATAGCCAAAAATCAATCGGGAAACAGGTATTTCAGACATGTGTATGCACCCTGCTGGTATCTTGGTCTGATGAAATCATTTCAGAAACTCACCAAAATTGTCTGCTTGGAAATAAAGCACTATTTAAAACAAAAAAACAAAACAAAACAAACAACAACACTACAATGTCTTTCTTCCATCTTCCAAACTGAGTACACATTTGTTTATCACAAGTCTGAGAAAGCCATTTTTTGGATGAGTCATACCAGAGCCTGCCAAAGCCACAAACAATGCCAACCAAAACAGGCACACACAGAAAGTGGCCACCTAGCTTTGGTTCGACAAAGGAGGCCGATGTTACCACAGAAGCAGTGTCACACTAGCTTGTTGCTTTGGTCCCATGCAAAATGCTTTAGGTGCAAGTGTTAAGGATTGGACGTACTAGACCCTAATAAAGGATACACTAGTAAACAAATTAGACAGTCTGTCTATTGCTAGAATGAAGGGTTACTTTACAGCTTAAGGGGGATTAGACTGCCATGCAGGTTATGGACAAACTGCTGCTTTTAAATGAATGATAACCATTTTTCATGCGTACACTGGTTATCGTGCTAATCAGTTTCATGGAAGGACTGTGTCAGGACACATTAAGACAACATGCTTTAAACAGGAATGAGGAATTTGCCAGAAATAAGACACTTTAGCTTTGGACACCATGAAACCATTAGAATCAAGGAAAACCTTGATACCCAAGCCTTTATACTCAGATTTATTAAATCAGCATTAGTGAAGCATGCGCTTTTGCTCTGATTTTCTTGATCACCAGATATGTCCACTACATTAATGAAGCAATGAACAGGAGGAAGGCAAGACTGAGCTAAAATGGAAAAAGGGGAGTGACAAAAGGGCTGCAGAAACACTACTGCATCAAGTCAGGGGCACTGAAGTGATTGTTGTTGTTTTCAAAGTTTTTAAGAACTACGATGAACACTACAGAATGTACAGAGTAGAGGTGTACCTCTGTTGTTCTATTCACCATCATCTACAGAGTCAGCCAAGAGAGGAGAGAATGGGCAATTAGTGAGAACAAAAAAAAAAACAAAAAACGAAACAAAAAGGGCCTGTCATGAAGTGGAGGAGCAGAAGAGGAAGAGGCAGTGCAAAATCATTTATGGCAGAAAAGTTCGGGTGCAGTCTGTTACTTAAAATTTGATTTTAAGAATGAGAAGGATTTTCTCAAACTGACAACTTTTCCAGAGATAAAACTTGCCCCAAAAAACAAAAAGGAATGTACTTCTGCTCCTTTCCCTTTTCTAAAAGAAAGAGCATCATTAACAAATTCCAACAATAAGAGAAAGAGAAAAGGCTGCAAGAAAAAATAAATAAAAAGAAAGTCAAAGTCATCAGTACTGAAAGCAATGACTCAAATAATAATAATCAAATAATCAATAATAATACTCAAAGAGGGGAAAAAAAACCCTCAAAGCAACCAACTGATGATTCACCACCAAAGATGGGCTACAGCAGTGTTTTTGCTCACCTTGGACTCGACGTCTGCGTTGTGGTCGTTCTGCAGGAGCAGGGCCGCGGCCTTGGTGTCGTCCTTGCGTGCAGCAATGTGCAGGGCAGGCAGGCGCACTTTGCCCTTTGTATCATTCTCCAATAGCAGGGAGACCACCTGGTCATGGCCCTGCTGGAGGGCCACCGCCAGAGGGGTAAAGCCATCCTGCATAAGAGGTGGAGAAATGAGTAACTGATGCTGGATAGGTGCTGTAATGCATTACTTTGGACGGGGCTGATAGGCATAACTGGATGGATGATATGAGCAAATTAAAAGCAGGTTATAAAGAGATTGTTGTTAAATATTATATTTTTAGTTTTATGCAAGCACAGATTAAAGAGTTTTATAGGTAAGGATTTATGCAGGTGCTCTGTGATTATGTGTTGACAGCTAGGTTAACTATGCTTGGCTGTGTCATTATCATGAAAAGGCCGGTAAAAAAGTGTATATGGAAGCTTGTTTCTGCCACTGACTTTTTTCAAACTTAAAATAGAAAATATTGAGGCCTTGTGGCAGTTTGACCTGTAGGACTGTTCACAATAAACTATAACTTCTTATGCTGTAGTAGTTAGCGCACATTATTGCTACATTTTCAATCCACCTCTCTATATAAGACACAAATTTAAGTTACATAATAAGAGGATGTGGAGGAGAAAGCTCGCATCTTCTCTACTTCCCACTCACGTTGCCCTTATGCTACATAATTCAGCTGAAAGCACCCTGCCATATTAGTGTGCTTTTGATACTGTATGTCTCAATATGTGTGTGGGCAGAAGTGCACATACACATACATATACATACATATATATTTTTCTGTTGTGATAAAATGGTCTCTTTTGAGATGGGTGTGAGGGTTGACTCAGCCCAGCTGAAGACGGATGGGAGATTAGTGACTGGCGTGTTAGATGGCGTTCTCGATCACCATCATTAAAATACCTAATGAGGGACTATCTAATTGGAAGAATTGGTGCTCATTACTCTAGGGCCTTATGCCACACCTTAGTAAGGCACTTCCTTTAATTTATCACCAGTCTGTATATTACCAAACATTAAGTTTGAGTAAGTACTGGACTTGTGTGCAGAATGGTCTGTGTGCATAGGTGCAAATATATTCTCTGTACATGCATGTAGCCCATAAAAGTAAACCTGTGGATGGCAGGGCAACTTGGGTATTGCATCAGCTCCATTACTTATGTATCTCTCTACTGTATGTGCACATGCTTGTGTGTGAACGTGCTGTGACTGGTAAGTGTATGTGTGCATGAGCTCTACAGACGAAGCAATGTTAATCAGAGCAGTAACAGCAGCAGCAGCCGTGGAGGGGAGGCAGCGAGCAGCGCAGACCTCATCAGTGACCCACTCAAGGTCACTCTACCTCCACTGCCATACACTACCAATCAATGAAGTTGTGCCTAGTCCCTCATAAAGAGATGGGCAGGGAGGAGAGGAGGCGGGAAGACAGAGTAGAATAGTGGAAAGACAAGAGAAGGATCATGTGAGACAAAAATGATGAGAAAAAAGACAAAAACAGGAAAGTGAAAAAAGCAGAGATCAAGATACAGATGGAGACACAGGCAGAGTGGGTGAGGGTTGGAGGAAAAAGGGAGGAAGGGAAGGGAACAAAGAAGGAGAGGAGATGGAGGTGGTTAGTACAACACATGAAAAAACCCCAGATGACAGCGGCAGAGAAAATGCATGAAGACATATATCAACAATATGACTGCAGAGAAACGAACTGACACACATATGAGCATAAAATACACACACACACATGTACAGTACCTCAGTGGCGATACTCTGGCTGGCACTGTTCTCCAGAAGGAACCGCACCACCTCCAGGTGATTCTCCTGGGCTGCCATGTACAGAGGAGTAAAGCCATTCTGCACACAACATGGACCAAAACACACACACACACACACACACACTCTTTTTCAAACATTATTCAACAACATGATATTAATTGTTACCACTGCTTACACAAGAAATTAGTCATTGTTTCTTTGTAGTTAGCTGTTTTAAACTTGGTTTTAAGTCTGTTTTGCATGTCATGTGACATCTCCTAATATGACAATTATACTAACAAGTGATATTAGCGTAACTTATAATCTTTAAAGTGAGATATACACCAAAATATTCTGGTAGTCTGAACGTAAAGAGTCTTGCCTCTGTTTGCTATTTTTAGATTTGCTATTACCAGAGAGAAAGAAGCTGGCTGAATATTTTCTCTCGCCTAGACCTAATAGAGTTAAATATGAAAAGCAATGACATGCAGTTTCCCGGAGAGGCAGAGGCCTAGTTGGCATGAAGCCAGTTTCTATCAGCGAGTATCTCTTCCTCTATGTCAGTGACTGTATGATACAGTATCATCTCAACAAATGTGTAAATCACAGAAGTGTAAATATATTCATGTTTCAGATCCTAAAGGTAGACCAACAGGACTTTGCTGTCATTTTGACATTGACACATATGCATGCTGAGTATATCTCACCTGAGACTGTGCATTGACATTGGCTCCATTAGTGACCAGCTCTTTGACGACTTCCGTCTGGCCAGCCAGTGAAGCTATGTGCAGAGCAGTGTTTCCTTTCTGGATTACATGGAACAACCAAAGGAATGTGTGTTAAGCTCTGCCCCACCTGTCCCACAGTTTTGCATGTATGTGACTGACTGCCACTAGACCCCTGCGTATATCCACGTCAGTATCAATGCGCACCAGTGAATCCCCTTGCACAGATCACATGTTTGTACTGCTGGCAGTCCAGCTCTGGCATCCCCCTGCGTGCGCTGCCAACAACGTCTCACTTCCTGTCCTGCCTTCAAATAAAACTACTGGAGGCTTTTTTTATGAACCTGCACAGGTCCTTGTGAGGGCAGAGTCGACCCTCAGCCTGACTCATGGCCACATGATTGAGGGGATTGTCAGTCCCAAAGTTTTTTTTACACAATACTGATCAGTCACGTATACTGTGTAGTACATTATAGCGGGGAAATTTGATAGCTTGGCTGCTGAGGCTCACAGCAGACTAATAAACACACAGTAACAACAGCTTCTGTACTGCTGAGCCTAAAAGTTGTTTTTTTCTTTGTTTTTTTACACCTACATTACTTAAAATTTTAATTTGCTTTATTAGACCGCCACCCAATATAAGGTTTACATCATAGCATTGGTAACTACTAAAAAAAATTCTGTAGTGGATATAATCCACCAGTGTGCACAAGCTCTTAAATCAAAATTGTGTTTTTAATGCAAAAATTTTAAATAATAAATTTTTACTTGAAATCCTGAGCAGAAAAATTTGATTTAGTGCTTGATTAATTTCTAACTTCTCAGAGAAGTCCAGTGTGCTGGAATATTTTTAAAAAACATTTGTGTTATGACAGGTGGTCTAACACACTTATTAAGCACTTAATTATACAATTAATTTAGACTGTCATGTTATGATCGCTGATAGGCTGGTTGTGCTTTATGTTTAAATTTTATGACCTATGATGGTCTTCCCACAGTAGCTACAGCAATTTATTTTCTAATATTAAAAATGTAACGAATCAGAGCCTTTCATACCAGACAAAGTGCGATGCTACATATGTGACAAGTTTCAGCTTTTGTTTGGAACAGTGTTCACTCAGATCTATTGTAGCTTTTAAAAGAGCGCCAACACTTTAACAACAGTGCTGAAGAAATGCTGACTGCACTATTTGCGAGACCAAACCTCTGAACTCCCATGACAATCCATGTTGCAAAGAACTCACTGACAAAATTCCCCAAAATACCAGCTCCTGCAAAATGTGTCTGCTTGAAAAATATGGTTATAGGTTTACAGTGTTATATTTAAGGGGCTGAAAACACATGGATAAAATTTAAGTTCATGTAATCCAGCACAGCGAGACCACTACAGCTTTAAAAGATCAGCTATTGTATCAGTGGCTACTAATAAGGACAGGACCTTTTCTTTAATTCTCCCACAGTAAGATCAACACAATGCTGGTGGGACAGATAAACAATAACTCTAAAATCAGAAACAGAGTCATATAAATAGGAATCCTCGATAGCACTGCTTCCTCTGGCTGCTTTAAAAGGACTTGATCTGCATTAGGACACAAGCAGGCGCATGCATTTCAAACTAATCCCCGAGCATCCTCCAGGTCACAAGACAGAGATATTTTAATTGGGCAAATTTTCTTCTTGATCTTGAATATTTTATTGTATCTTATGTTTATGTCGGCGCTAGGCGTGTGGCCTGGGGACGAGAGGCTGAGCCAGACCACTAAATGGCAGTAAAAGGCTTCAGGGGAGATATATGGAAAGCATGTTCACTGGCTCTTCCTCTCAGTTCCCTTTAGCATCACAATGAAGATACTTCCATAGCAAAAACCTTCCCTATTACAATATATGTATGCATTTACAATACATACAATACAACACTACAAGTGTTTTTGCTTCCCTTGATGTTTAATACATACAATTATTGCGTTGCAAACTTTTGCTTTATTCTAGCATTTATTTCATTTTTTTTGTATGCTTTATTATCTGTCTACTTCCAGCAGCAATCCCCACACACCTCATTAAATATTGATCCCGCATTAAACACTAACAAAGGCTGCATACTTTGCCATACCAATTCTGCATACTGCTTAATCCTACAGAGAAGCCATGTTATGAGCTGATCCAAATATAGTCCTCTGTTATAGGTGAGCTGGTCTTACCTTTGTGGCTGCATCCACTGTGGCGCCGAGCTTCAGCAGCTCACCAACAACCTCTACATGCCCCTCCTTGGAGGCCAGATGAAGAGCATTTAGACCATTCTGAGAAAGAACCATGTTTAGAGGAGTCAGTGGGTCTCATGCATGAAGAGATAATGCAAGATTATATTTAATTGTGCATAATATTTTGGTTAAAATCATCTATATTTGATCTATAGGAGGATGCGGATTGTTAAGTTATTCATGAATCATTTAGTTCTCAGTCTTAAATTTGGCTTGAGAGGCAGTGCAGTCCATGCATAACCTCATCTTTAATGCAAAAACCACGAGCAGGCATACGTACTTGGCAGTTTTTTGAATAAGAGAAAACTTACTTGATTACAAATGTTAATCTCAACCCCAGACTTGAGGTAGTCAAGGACTTTTTCGAGGTTCCCTGCCCGGGCAGCTCGCAGGTAACTGGCATTACTATCAGACTTAAGAGGAGGAAACAAAGAGAGTGAAAGAGAGCACAAGAGGCAGACGAGAGAGAGAGAGAGAGAGAGAAACAAAGAGAGCTGAATTAAGCACTGCATAGGCTTTTCTGCATTAAAATATTAAACATTCACCATTAATCACACAGTAGAACAAAACACATGCATTACTGTACCAGGTAGAACTCTGTCATCATTTCTCAGACATCCAAAAAAATCTTATTTTGGGGAAAAAGCAATGCTAATATCCACAGATACATTGTGTCCATTGTCACACTGCAAACAAAAATTCCACTTGTATTTCAAAGCAGGAAAACATAAACATTTCAAGAAGTAAATCCATGAGAAAGCCAATAGAGCCCAAGCATATTTTCCCAACAATTCAAATCATCCTTCATCATCCATCATAGCCCACTGGAATGTTATTGCAGCTTTGGTAAATCCAAATGTCCATGATTCCCCAGTGTAAGAAGTTCAGTGACCGGGTGGTCGTTACAGCTGCCACAGAGACCTCCTCTTTTCCTCTGAGATCTTTTCTGTCCACCAGCAAAACAGTTATGACTCTATGTCGCTGTGCTATGAGAAGCAGAGCATCCTCTGTTCTGCTCAGCTGTCCTTTATTTCACTACAGAAATAGGGCTTTGCACACCAAAATATAATGATGAGGCAAGCACTTTTTTTTTTTTTGCCCCATAACAAATGTGGTGAGCATGTGCATGTAGCGAAGAAAAGAAAGGGAGGGAGCAAGATTGAAAGAAGGAGGAGAGACGAAAGAAGGAGAAAGCTAAAAAAAAAAGGAGAAAAGAAGAGTCAGAGATAGTTTCCTTTTCTGTGTTCATGTTAGCTCGGAGGACATTAGGTCTGACATGAAATGACACACAGCAAACTCTGCACATTTCGCCTTCCTTCTTCACAGCAGCAGCCTTGCAAAGGGGATTTTGTAAAACTCAGCACTGGTGCTGCTGAGAGCAGGAGGGAGAGAAGCTGTGATACGCTGCTTCATAACAGGGGCACAAAACCAAATTCCCCCGATTTATCAAAAGCCCAGACTTGCTAAATTTAGATTGCATCCAGAGACACGTAGGATAAACTCAGCAGGGCAATGGTACAAGCGGTTATCCAATATTGTATTCTCCGCCTCCCTCTCCACCGTGCTTGTCCAGAAATAACTCTGACGAGCATAGAGGGAACTGACCCTTTGCCAAGATGTGAGGGAACAAGACACCAGTATTAGATTGTTCCACTAGTCTGTATAAAACTTCGAGGGGAAAATATTTCTGTTTGTGCTCTTGCACGCATGTGTGGACAAACAAATTAATGGCAAATGAGGCAGTGTTAACTGGAACCCAAGTCATTTCCTGTTTACAAGGTTACAAGAAACCATTAAGCTAAAACTTATATCTCTGCAGCCACATCTAGAGATTTCTCCTTCCTTTTTCCATACCCCCAACCCTCTGAGGAATGTTTGATAGCACTGAATCACTAATGATATTTCTGCTCTTGTGGCCTTGAAAAGAGAAGTCATGATGCAGACTCTGAGTGGTACAGAGCCTGAACCGGCATGATCACAGAAGAGCAAAAATGAGCCACGGGCTGAGAACAATTACAGAAAATATTCAGCTATTACCTTTATCAAATGCAATAACAAAAGCTTGAGATTATTTCTTAACACTGAGGCTCCAGTGGGTGAGAGTATCTTAGCACTGCTTAGCATGAATTATAGAGCGAAATAGGCCAGTGACACTGAAAGCCTAAAAACATCCAGTGCTATGCCCTGGATCTTCAGCGAACTTCCAAATAATTTTATAAACAGTGTAGTTAGTCAAATGATGCAACTTTCAAAGCAACAACAGCAATTAACTTAAAACTGATAAGAAATTCAGAAATTTAACATAATACAGGTAGTAGGTCTTTCGTAATAACCACCTAGTCCAGCCACAGTCAGCAGTCAGTCTCCACCACACTTTTTCTATTAATCTGTTTGCTGTTATGTTTGCATTTCCTTTGATTTCAGTCTAATTTACCGCAGCAAGCGGTGGCCATGCCCGAATGGTGAGAAAACATATTAAAGGGGGATCTTGAACCAAAAACTTGAGCAAGAATATGAGATCATTCCCCTCAAAAGAAACTTCATACACATTTTTACACATTATCATTTAGTTTTAAATTCCCCATATTCTAGCAGCACTTCTTTTGCTGTATCTGGTGTTTTGTTTTTACTATTTGTCAGTTGCACAGCATTAATTCAGGCAGGGCTTGAAATCAAGCTCAGCCACAATCCTGCAGATCAGCTGAGTTCAATTCCAGCTCGCGTCAGCATTTTGCTCATCCGATACCCTTCTGTGCATCCAGATAGCAGTTCTCATAGAAGGCATACTGTCTAAGATGCTTTAAAGTTGCTGTGCGTCTGCAAGACACGTTGCACCCCGCTTCCAACTGAAGTCCTCATTTTCTTTGTCAAATCCCATAGCAGTAGTTGTGCTGTTTCATCCTAAATTCCGTGTTTCCTTATTGTGAAACATGCTGTGTAAAGCCTGCCTGTGTGACTCATGTATGGGCTCTCCTGAGTGTGACCAAATGCGTGACCGCTCTGAAACCCCTGACATGGAAATGCCGAGGTCACACTGTTGTGGACAGACAGCATGCACCAAAACTGCTGCTTGATTTACACCATCAAATATTACTCAAGTCAAACATGATATCTGAATGAAGGACCACTGGTTGGCAGCAGATGAGATAGAAATATATTTATATAGATTAGTAATTGATCATTAGCAAAACGTTACACTATTAAGAGCTTTTACATGTTTCTATGATGACTTGCATAGTCTTTAAAACATCACAGCTTCTTCCAACAGATTAAGTCCACATCCATATCTACATTATTACTCATTTCAGTTTATCCCCTAATGCTCACAGTGACCAACATGTCCAGCCCTACAGCCACACCCCATCTATGTCCAGCATGAGGGATCTCGGAGTCTTTGTGAATGAAGTATTACACAGGATAGGGTATGAGATTAGTAAGAGAAATATCATTAAGCCTCCACAGATCAGAGGTTCAAAGAAAATGGGGCCATTAAAGACTAGGTTAAGCCTGAAGGAAAGCATTAATCTCATGTTAGATAGAAAGGAGAGGATGAGAGAGAAATCTGGCACACAAGTGCGAACTCAAAAAGCTGTAAAATTATACTGTCATTTTGAATTAAAGTCTTAAAGAGCCAAAAATTGAGCTAACTTTCAGGTAAGACACAGTAAAAAGGAGAATTAACCATATGGGTTCAAATTAATAAAGCCCTGTCGCCATTGTCTGCAGATGCTCTTTAAAAGTAAGAAGAAATCTGAATAAATAACAGTGAGGCCTTTGTGCTGACATTTGATGAAACATAATGTGTGTTTTTTTGATAACATCACTGCACCTGTTTCATTGAGTGGCTTAGCTCTTTGAAAGTGAACAACCCCTTAGGGGTTCAGTCTGCTTTTTTAACAAGAGGCAAGCAGAAGAACAAAACCCACTCAGTACAGGAGTTTTCATAAAAAAGGTATCAAACATCTAGTAAAAAAAAAAAAATCATTTTTTTTTTCCTAACACAGTGTGTAGGCTGATAAAGATACATGCACAATGAGCTAATACGAGGGTAAATTATCTTCCTGTTCTATGCTAAAGCCAAACTAAGCAGGTTTATAAAGGCAGAATAGCCATATCATTCACATACTGAAGAATTTCATGACCCTTTGGTGCTGCCGAGTGTCTGTTTTCATTCCTGCTGAATCTGTACTTGGCACCGTTTCTCCTAATGACATCAACGCAGTGATAGTCTAGCTGGATAGAAGACAATTAGTTAGTATAAAGAACTGATATCCTGCTCTACCAGAATACAATGATGTCAGCTTGGCACTATGTGCTCACAGCAAAGCAGAAACTCACACATCTATGTTAAAGAAACAATACATTAGCATTTACATGGAAATGTACCAGGATTTATATATAAAACCTTTCTAGTCTTACTGACCACTCAAAGGGCTTTAGACTACATTTAACCACACGTTCATACACTGCTTTACCCTATCCGCTTTAAGCAGCTAATTTAGAATCGACAATAAACCTAACATGCATGTTTCTGGACTGCAGAAGGAAGCTGGAGCACTGTATGTGCAAACTCCAAACAGAAAGGCCTCAGCTGGGGTTCAAACCAGGACCTTTCTTAGTGCGAGGTGACAGTGCTAAACACTGCACCACTGTGCTGCAAATAAAAACAAGCAGACACAGACACATGTTGATGTCATCGCTGTAGACCCTCTGTGAACTGAGGAAGCTTAGAAGAGGAGAGCCAGAGCAGCAGCAGCTGTATTGTTTGATTTTATCCCCTGCTCTCCTGACAGCACAAAACTCACAGAGGTCCACAGATCTACAAGCACAAAGCCAGGGCCATTGAGTAACAGGGCACAACATCTCTGTGTGCCAAAGATCATCATCTCAGCAACCACCACATCCATTCATCTCTGTCGAACAGTCGAACTTCCCAAATCCCCTGCCCTGCTTATTTCCCCATGGAAACTTCATTTCTTTGTTTTTCTCAATGCTAAATACAGAAAAGCTATTGATGAATGAATCCCTCATTCCAATGACAACAAGCTCACACCAGAAAAATCTTCATTAAACATTTCAGTAAAAATGGATGCAGTGCATGTTATTGTTAAAGCAATACATGCCATCTATATGAGGAAATGTTACATTTTTGAGTCTTCTTATATTTTAAATGTAAAAGATGTGTACTGTGTACCAGCTGAAAATATTTAGGAGATAAATGGTCCATTGGGCCACTTTCTAAAGCACTTGCGAGTCAAAGAGATAGTAAGACACTGTGTGGCTAAGAAAGCAAATTAATGAATGAATGAGCAAATAAGTACGATTCATTCATTCAGAGCATTCATCGATAAAACAGCTTCACTGTTCACACTACAGTAACCCAACAAAAGCTTCAGGTGAACTACATACTTTGCTTTCTGTAATAAGACCCACATTTGGTGTGCATGCATCCATGTATTAAACACTCAAGACATTGGCAATAAAAATCCAGAAATAATTTTCAGATCAGGGCCAGCACAGCTGTTTCCTCTCTTCATTCTAAGCTATCCTTAATGTGTGTGTAAACAAAATGTGAAATTAACTGAAACTAAATGTGAATATGTGAATGCACACAGTACAGTTTGGGTGTGCAGGTGCAAATATCAGTCCAGTCAACAAATGTGGTATAGTATGGCTATGTAGGATCAAACACTCACACAAACATGCACGTTCTGTTCATCTGAGTGCATAAGATCAGCTGACTTTCAATGTTCATACGCAGACACAACCTAGTTCAAATAAATGACACAGGACCAGCGCCATTCTAGTGGTTTGGGCGTCAATAACCAAAATCACAAAATGAGTCTAATTTTTAAAAATGCAATTAAAAATGTGAGGAGAAATTCTAGTACTACTCACTTGGGTTAGGAAGACTGCACCCTCTTCCACAGCCATGGTCACGTTCTTTCCCCTCTTTCTTTCTCTCCTCAGAACGACGAACCGTGAAACCTGAGCTCAGAGTGGCCAGCCAGCCAAGCAGCCAACCAGTCATCTGCTAAGTCAGTCCGTTAGCTAGCCCTGCCCTTATCTCAGCCTCCTCAACATCCATCCCGTGCACTCAGAGAAAAGAGCAAGGTGCCATTGGTTCAGGTAACAAAAAAAATAAAAATAATCAAAGCAGACCAAGAAGTGCTAGCATTGGAGTTAGTGGATACAGCATCTTCCACTGTCTGGTCAATGCCCTGTGCCACCAGATAGAGGGATGAAGGGATGTTGAAGTGTTGTAGAGAGTAAAGGAAATGGATGTCAGGAGCAAAAACTAGAGACGGGGGTCTATACAGCATCGCTGTAGCAAGTAAACAAATCACTGAACATCTCATAGTCTTTCATGCTGCAGAAAGGACACATGCCAAATCCCCTCTGCTGCCTCTCTCCCTCCCTGTCCCCTCGCTCTCTTTTTCTTTTTTTTTTTTTTTTTGTCAAATATGTCAACAAGAATAAATCCGTGCCGCCTGGCAGAAGCTGGCCCCTGTACCAGAAAGCACCTTTAAGACAGGCTGGGTGCAGGAAGAACACCCTGACTTACCATAATAGCTGAGGCTTCTCCCTCCCTCTCTGCCTCCTTCCTTTTCTTTCTCACCTTCATTTACTCTCAGGGTAGGTGGGTGGGGGTGTCACCGTGATCTTGATATCCAAGGTTGGGTAGGCAATGAGGGACAGGGGCCAAACTGAAAATAGCAGCTGAAACAAATACTTTCGCTAAAATGCCCCCCCCCCCCCCCCCCCCCCCCCCCCCCCCCCCCCCCCCCCCCTCCCCCACCCCCCCC
>VUQK01038408.1:0-11160 GCA_015106715.1 Bujurquina vittata | reverse complement strand
TCCACTGAAACAGCTCTCCTTAGAGTTTCCAGTGATATTTTGCTGAATAGGGATGCAGGAGAATGCTCCGTTATATTGATGTTGGATCTTTCTTCTGCCTTTGACACTGTAGACCATAAAATTTTACTTGATAGGCTAAATCGTTGGGTGGGAATATCAGGATCGGCCCTGAAATGGTTCTCTTCATACCTGTCAAATCGACGTTTTCATGTTGCAGTCTCTGATTTCAGGTCCGACTCTGCTTGTCTTGCATATGGTGTCCCCCAAGGTTCTGTTTTAGGCCCTCTGTTGTTTCTGTTATATTTGCTCCCTTTGAGACATGTTATAAATAGTTTTGAGGGAATATCCTACCATTGTTATGCGGATGACATCCAGCTGTATATTTCTTTCAAACATGAACATGTCTTAAAGTTGCTGGTCCTAACAATGTGTCTAAAATCCATTAAAAGCTGGTTAGCTTACAATTTTCTCTAACTCAATGATGACAAAATTGAAGTCCTGATCTGTGCCCCGGATAAATCTCTATCTATTATAATGACAACCCTTGGACCTCTTGCTAAATTTGTTAAACCTTCTATTAGGAACCTTGGGATAACCTTTGATCCTGCCTTTATGCTTGACACACGTTAAATCTTTGACACACTCTTGTTTTTTCCACCGAAGGAATGTTGCTAAGCTTACCTCCATCATATCTCCCTCAGAACTAGAGATAGTTATTCATGCGTTTATATCCTCACGTTTGGACTATTGCAATGCATTGTTTACCTGTCTTAGCAAACATTCCTTGGAGCGCTTACAGGCTGTTCAGAATGCTGCTGCGAGGCTTCTGACTAAATCTTCCAAATACTCTCACATTACCCCGCTTTTGATCCAGTTACACTGGCTCCCAGTGAAATTTAGGATACGGTTTAAAATCTTAGTCCTCACGTTTAGAGCTCTACACGGGCAAGCCCCAGTTTATATCAGTGAACTCCTTCATTCATAGACTCCTTCTAGAACATTGCGATCATCTGATCAGGGACTACTGGCTGTACAGTCTACAAGACTGAAAACAAAAGGAGACCGAGCTTTTGCCTCCACATCGTTGGAACGCTCTCCCTGGCCAACTCAGAGCAGCGGACTCATTGATGTGTTTTAAAGGTCTTTTAAAAACTCATCTTTTTAGATTAGCATTTGTTTAATTGTTTTTATCATTTCTATGTCCTGTTGTGAAGCACTTTGTGGCTCCTGTCTTTAGAGGTGCTATATAAATACAGTTTTACTTACTTACTACTGCTTATATTTTTATTGAATTATTGATTTCAACAACCATGCAGTCATGCAGATGTGTATCAAGTCAAATATCAATATGTTAATAATCAACACATTTCTGCAACATTACCAGTTCACACAGAGAAGTCCCCTCAGCCCCTCTCAGCAGATGACTGCCCCTCCCTGAGCCTGGTTCTGATGGAGCTTTCTTCCTGTTAAAAGGAGTTTTTCCTTCCCACCGTCACCAAGTGCTGCTCATAGGGGGTCGTTTTGACTGTTGGGTTTTCTCTGTGTTATTGTAGGGTCTGTACCTACAAAACGCCTTGAGACGACTGTTTGTTGTGAATTGGCGCTGTATAAATAAAAGTGAATTAGTGCCACACAGATTACAGTGAATGAGTGAAGCCATTACAGATACTCCTGGTCTCAACTCATTATGTGAATGAAGACCAGCTGTCCACAGAATCAATTTCTTCCATTCAACCCTCTTTACCATGATGGAGCTCTAAAGGGACATCAGGGACAAGATTGTGACCTTCACAAGGCAGGAATGGGCTACAAGACCATCAGCAAGAAGCTTGGTGAGAAGGTGACACCTGCTGGTGCAATTATTGGAAATGGAAGCAATATAACTGGGTGGCTGCACCTCAGGAGGCAGAGCAGGTCGCCCAGCCGGTCTCCAGACCCAGAAAAACAGTGGAGGGAACTGAAGCTTTGAGTTGACAAGTAAAGAACTTAGAGAGTTTCTGTCAAGAAGATTGGGCCAAATTCCCTCCTGAGATGTGTGCAAACCTCTCGACCAACTGCAGGAAACATCTTACCGCTGTGCTTGCCAACAAGGATTCCTTCACCCAGCACTGAGTCATGTTTTGCTTATTTCACTCAGTGAAATGCAAATCAATTTATGATGTTTGCTGAATGCTTTTTCTGCACTTTTGGTTGATACAATACGCACTCTCTCCAATAAAAATAAGAGACTCTTCATTTCTTTGGGAGTGAGCTAACTTAACGATTATCTGCCCCAGATACCAGCTGCTCACACTCCATAAAGCTGGAGTGATTCTGAACATTGTTTGTTGACATCTAATAAAAAGTTGGTGACGTCATGCCGCATTTGACTCACTGCAGATTTTGGTTAGCTTTTACAGTTTTATCAGCCTGAGAGCTGTTAAAATGTCACGTTTTAGTATTTGATTTGCCTCACGTTACACAGAATGAATTACACGTGCAGAAATGATGGGCTTGAACTCACATTTGTGAAATCTGGGTGATGGTGCAGCCTGTCAGCCACTACCACCAATAATTATGTCTTTATTAATCAGTGTTAATATTTATTTGTATGTGGACATGCAGCACTGAATTGTGGATTTATGGATGTATGAGATGGTTCCACCTCTCTAATCTGCTTTTTGTCATATCAACCCTCCATCAACTCGCTCAACATAATGACAGTGATTAGAGGAACTGAGTGGACAGTAATCAAGATTATCGTATTTTCTCAGCCAAATACTAATGGATTTGGTATTGTGTGTGTGTGTGTGTGTGCGTGTGCGTGTGTGTGTGTGTGTGTGTGTGCGTGTGTGTGTGTGTGTGTGTCCTGCCACTGTCACATGTCTGTATGCCACCTCTTCCTAGCCAGGGAAGAAAAATCCAATTAACCAACAGCTTGCTCTCAAGTGGAAGTGAGAAATTGAGAAACTCAGACAAAGGCACAGACACAGAGCAGACTGGAATAACAATGGAGATCATTGGAAGAGTACAGGACCTTTCTCTCACAACTAACACAGTCTGATGAGAAGAAAGAACTAAAAATAGCTGAACCCGTGCTAACAATGACTTCATTTACATGTAACAATAGTGATCATTATACATTCAAAAAATTTAAACTAATGAATAACAGACTTATTAAACTCATCACTTCACTCTCCCTCCAGATCTACAACAGATTCCGGGTTGACAGTAGCTCAGGAAGTAATCGGAAGGTTGGCGGTTCAATCCCTGGATTGCCAAAGTATCCTTGGGCAAGATACTGAGCTCCAAGGTGCTCTCCGATGCAACTGTTGGAGTATGAATGTGTGTGAATGTTCGATAGAAAGTACTTAAGGCTAGAAAGACGTGTTTGTGCGAATGGGTGAATGAGGCGTGCTGCACAAGCGCTTTGACTGCTCAACACAGTGAAGCGCTCTTTTAGAACCAGTCCAGCTCTCATTTACTGAACGTATTAAAGAGTGCAATGCACACGATGCCCTGAACCTTTCTTCTCCCAGCCTCATGTATTCATACGCCAATGCTGCACACCATTAAACATGGTCTTCTCGCTCCCATGGTTTGTATTTTGCCCCCCTCCCCCCCGTGGTAAATGGTAACTGGTTCTTATGCAGCTCTTTTCTACTCGAGCACTCACAGTGCGTTATACAACACATGTCTCTCAGACACATTCATCTAACATACACACACATCATTACACAGTGATGAATGCATCGAGTTCAGCATCTTGGCCAAGGATACACTGGCATGCAAGGGATTGAACCACCAACCTTCTGATTAGTAGATGACCTACCTCCCTTTTTTATGTTCTCTTTTGCCAAGTGCTTGCTAGTTTGTGTGAATGTTGGGATTTTTCTTGCATTGTTATTACCTTATAATAAAACACCTTGAGGCAGCTGTTGTTGTGATTTGGTGTTATATAAATGACATTGAACTGAATTGAATATACAAGCTGTGTTTACTATATACAGTTTTTAAAGCTTCATGATTAACCAAAGTAAGACCTCAAGAATGTTTTTGTGAGCAGTGTTGTGCCAAAAATGGCCAAGACAGTCTCAAGGCAATCTGTGAAATAGTCGCAAGATCTGAGCTATTTACTGGTGTGCATTTCTGAGCATGATTGGGGGCTAGTAATATTTGTTTGTACCAATCATGTCTGTGTTCCACTTTTACAAAGGGCCAAAATGCCGGCAGCTGGAGGTGCTCGTGGTGGACGGAAGCATTTCAGCACTCGCGCCAGAGATCAAGTTCAAGTCACACTCATCACAGACAGGAAAAATTCCTCGGTCGGGTTTAGAAAAGACACTTTGAGTTCAAAGAAGTCCGTTTCTACTTCTTTTAAACCTGGCTTCTTTGTTGCCATGGTGACGTGTCCCTACTGAGCATGGCAAAAATACATTATTAAAATTCAATATCTAGAAAGTTATGTTGACTGTCTAGAGAAAAAAATGACAATTTTAACATGAACTGTGCAAAAGTCTTGAGCCAGGTTTTATTCTGATTTTTTCAGTGATCTTTAAAGTTCTCTCACAGTTTTTCTTTGGCTGCTTCTTCACTTATTTTCAGTCCAGTCCTTGCACCTGACCATTTTTACACAATTTCTTTTGTTTATCAAGACACTGGGCTGAAATACTTGATGAATATTATATGAAATATAATGCAACAAAAAATCATGTGCAATTTGATTTTCCAGGTGTTACGTCTGTAACCAATCCAGATGTTTACCACCAATACCGAATACTTGGTGAAAGGTGTGAGTGAGTGAGTGAGTGAGTGAGTGAGTGAGTGAGTGAGTGAGTGAGTGAGTGAGTGAGTGAGTGAGTGAGTGAGTGAGTGAGTGAGTGAAAGGGGCTGAGGACAGAAACAGATAGGGAGAAGAGCACCCTGACATGAAGAGGGCTGCTGCTTTGTGGAGAGCATCAGTTTGAGGAGCCATCAACTTAGGATTTTGAAAAATAGACGCAGATGACATCCCTGACATGGACACCAGAGCCCAGGCCTCTGTCAAACTGTCCACTCATCCACATCCTGAGGCGCTTTCACTCCGACAACCACATGCATTCTTGGCATTTTCACAAGGACCAATTACTGCCCCGCGGACCGGCAGCTCTGAATGTTTGAGAAGCCAGCTGAGACAGTGATTCTTTCTGGATTCTCTCTTGATTACCATCACAAAGACTCCCTAAAACTGAAGCTGAAAATACAGCAGCTGTTTTTTCTAAAGACATGCAAATCACCAAGGAGGGCTTGAAACCATACTCCGTGTCAGCCTGCGGCAGACATTAATTCAGAAATTCGAGGATACTCCCACTCCGAGATGACATACCACAGCACCACAGCAGCAGCAGCAGTGCCATTAGAACTGCTGGCTGCGCCGCCTCTCACAGGACGTTTTTCTGAAAAACAGCATTAGGAAGTCAGGGAGACGCACATGACATGCTGGAGCTAACAAGGAGATTCAAAACACATGCAAATACTTACGAAGCCTGATAATACCGACTACAATAACATACAGTTATCTATGTTTGTGATGAAGTAAATGAGAGAAGAGGCAGGCTTAAGGTTGAATAATAAGCAAAGAAGAAAATGGAAAGACAGCAACACAGGAGACAAATGGGGGACTATGTATAAAAGCTATTTTTAGAATATGAGGTGAGGGGCTGGTGTCAGAATTAAATCAGAACTGAGAAAAACTGCTGTGAAACAGTGGGAAAAAAAATAGAAACAGAATAAAGCCTGCCTCTGTCTGCAAGGCCAGATCAGTGGTCTGTAGGTGTGGCATGCTCAGACAGGAAGCTGGCTCCTGTCCCACTTCCTGTGTATCACCAGGAAGTGGAGATTTAAGATAAGACTCAAGGTGGATGGAACAAAATGAGCTGTCCTCATGGAGAGAGAGAGAAAAAAAAATGGTGATGGATTCCATGAGGACTGTGGAAAAAATATTTTAATATTTCCCCCCTCCTTTTCAGATTTTCATCAGTTATTAAAGTGACAGAGCAGCAGGAGGGTGATAAATAAATGACAGGCGCGTGCTTTGATAAAAAGAAAATGGAGAGAGGCACAAAGAAACAAGGATATATCTTGTCCGAGCCTTGAAGGCAATAATGTTGCTCTGCAAGTGCTTCTTTTACATGATGCCAAAACTTCAGTGCCAAACAGGTTTTGGAAGAGTTGCGTCACACTGCGTTTAAACACAAACAGCACAAACTTTATTTACCTCTACCACAACATATTAACATCAGCCACTTCTTTCCTCTTTGGCAATACATCAATAGCCGATAACCATCTAATAACTGTACCTCTTAGTCATCGTCGGTTCCAAATATGAATTTACAGCATATTTGAGATTATTATTTTCCTACATGATACTTATATTATTTAAGGATTTCACCTGTTTAAACATATTCATTTCTGAAATGCATCATGAAATAGACTTCGCAAATGAATTATGCACATTACTGAACAGGAGGTTCTGTGAGGTTTTTCTCCAAAATGAGAGCAACAATGATTTTATAACAGACTCTTAGGCAATAAATAAACTAGAGGGGCACTCGAGAAGCACGTCCTCCACCAAAGTTAGCACAGCACAGTTTTAAAGAAAGTTACTGTGAACTGCAGTTGAATAGGATGCTTTTATCTTTTGCCCATGCTCTACCTCGCCACAAAATTGCGTGTAGTCTTTCTAAAAATTAAATAAAAAGTATTTTCTTGGAGAGGGTGAAGGATCCCGGTAAAACCAGCTCGAGTGCTAAATCTGCTTGGGTGTAGTCCAGTAAAGCTGTAGCTTGGGAGGCGTCGGTGGGTCATCCATCAACAGGACAAATAAAACTGATTGTCGCGTCCTCCAGTTTGCATGTGGAAGTGTCCCTCAGCAAGATATTGAACCCCAAATTGCAGCTGATGCATCCATCCATGAGTGAATGTTGCATGTTGAGCGCTTAGATATTACAGTGCTATTTAAGTCCCAGTCTATTTACCAAGTGAAAAGAAAGCATGTAAATAGCACCATAACCACCAAATGTGGAAAATATAATGGAAAACAACTAAACTCACGCACTGCTCATTTGAAATAACACACCAGGAGGTGCTACTACCAAGCTGATGTTTTGCTCACATCATGATATTTTCAAAGACGCCAAGACGGACTAAGTAAAGTCCAAGGACGTGTCACTCACCGATATCTGGAAGACTTCCTGTGTGTCATCGAGCATCTGCACCCTTATGGAGACTTGGCGCCCTGGAGGCTGGGCGGGAGGACGCAGACCTGGCTCCAAGGTTGACACACCAAAGCTTTCGGGGGCGCCCAGCCTCTGCCCAGCTGTGGACGACCTGTCAGCTGGCTCGACCATGGTGACAGACCTTACAGTAAAGGGCTGTCAAGCTGCAGCGTCCTCTGTTCACGTCTAGTGGAGAAACAAAAAAAGAATTTGCTAAAAATGTGGGGTAGGAGTTTGCATCTGCCCTCACAAACAACATCCTTGCATCACATCCTGTGCATTAGTAAATTTGTATACACAATTTCCTTTCCTTTTTTAGCAACTGTAATTCCCTTTTATGGCCATTTCACTGGACTAAAACTTGCATTAGCATTTTAATAAACCCAGGCGAACTGCATGAATGTGAAACTGAGATGTCTGTAAGAGAAAGTGAAGGACTGCTTGAAATGCAAAAATAAGCGTGGCTTTTTAAAAAGGGAGTACGAGGTTCTGTCGTGGCACTTTGCTTGAAGGCAAACTCACAAGTTTAATTAGTTCAAGAAATGTGTGAAACTTCTTCCCATATTTACTCAATCTTTGGTTTAATTTGGCCTTGCACAACGTACAAACCACAAGCCATTCAGTCAGTGAGTTTTTCAGCTGAGATTTTTATTTTATTTTATTTTTTAAATTGGCTGGAATGATGAAATGAGCACATAAACCACAGACCAACAGCACCACGCAGCACAGACTTAGAGTTTGGCCAGACGCACAAATGAATTAGACAGAAATGTCTCACACCTAGCTACACACTCACTTATTCAGCTGCAGTGCACACAGGTGGGATTTCCTACAAGCCATTCTCAGAGCTCATTTGAAGGCCAGTTCAGACTTGAATAAAGCATTCGCAAGTAGGGCAGATGAGATACGGTCTGAGAACACACAAAGACCCCCAATCTGCCCCCCCCCCCCCCCTTCTTTCAATTACACAACACCCCCACCTCCATCCCACACTTGATAAACCTCAACCTCAGACAGTAAATAACCCCTCAGGACCGATGGTGATATCACAGCTGAGGAATGTTTTAGAAGACAGTCCGGGGGGTGTACACAGTGCTATGCTGCCCCAGTACACACACACAAACAAACACACACACAGACACACACAGAGGATCAATTATCCAGAGTTTCAAGCATTCTTCAGTAGCCTTTGAGGTTTTGTGTGTCTGGAGAATAATTAAGTGTAAAAAAAAATAAGTTACATCATGCACAGAGACATTTCTTGTCAACAAATCATTATCAATTTCCACTTCTTTCTGGCAGCAAATATCAGTTAGAAAACACAGCTTCTTGTCTGAGGCTAACAAAATTGATCTTTATTATCATGCAGCAGATACTGTAACTATGTACTATGAGCCAACCATTTGGCCACAGTTAAAAAAAGGGGGGAAAAAAACTGTCCGTTTCCTCTTAAACAACAACTCTGCTTCCTGATAAACAGATTGTTGTAAATATTTGGGGACAAATGGGTGGTGCAGTGAGCGGGGAGACTCCACAATGGCAAGCATCCACCCGGAATACCATATAAAATGCTGTGTCCATAATTCAAGAGCAAATACAGTGTGTCATAGGGTTGAAGGCAGCTGTCCTATTCCAAAGACTCCTATAAATGTGCCTGAAAAATACAGCTTTCCTTTGCCCAAATCTTGAGAATCAAACTGATGTATAATTTGTGGTCTTACGAGGACAGGACACTGTGGTGAAGCCACAGTGATGAGTATCTAGTTTGGGGATAAAGTGCAGGTTGAGCCTACAGAGTGAATTTTTGGATCCAGATGTTAAAGTATTTGGGCAAGAGGGTATCACAGGAAAAATCCTTGATCCTTACTCACAAAGACCAGAGCACAGCACTAGTAATAGGTAACCACATTAAAAATGTTACAAAAGGCGCCAACATCACAAACATGGTTGAGAAGTCCAGATAAGCAACTCCAATTAGCCTACCTGACACCTACTGGCTACAGCTGACTGTACTGAGATCAATTAACGCAGACATGCCCCCAACTATATTAAAGTTTTAACAGGTAAGCTATAACTAAATTGAACCCCCCATACAGTTGTTACAAAGGGGTAAGTTAGTTGTAGAGGGAAAAACCATATTCTGTGCTATAGGTTTCTGTATGCTGCAAAGTTTTGACATAGTTGACTATTTTTGGCAACAGTTTTAAGTGGCCACTAGAGGAACTGCAGTTAGTGGCACTTCCTGCTTTGGCTGTTGCATATAAATATCTTCACATTTTAAACTGCTGCTCAAAATAAAGCAACTTCATGACATTGTTTTAGTTTATTAGTGGATTGTGGTAATCAAAAAAGTCAAATAGTTCACACCCTACTTCAGAAACCTATCTGTAACTGACCTCTGACCTCAGAGAAGTTTGAATCTGTCCTTTGATCATTCACAGCCTAACAAACTTATAACACTACACTACATTAGAAAAAAAAAGGGGGGGGGCAATATCCTTGTTAATCCCCCAACATGCACACACAGGTTATTAGCTCTCGTCACATCAGTGACAAAACCTGAAACTGGAAACTTACCAAGGAAGTGACCTGACAATAAAAGGGACCTGACATTCAAGTTACTCATTACACCTGTGGGAACATTCGTTTGTTTTTCTCTGCACAAATAAAAGCTCAATGCAGTTGTTTACCGGTAACTGCAACTGCTCCAAAAAACAGACAGTGACCAGAGCTATGCTAAAAGCTCCACGCTACTCTCCTGCTTGGCAAAAAAGTGTTTTGTTTCTAAAACCTACTCACATATTTTGCTCATAAAACCCAACACAGGCTGACCCAGGACTGCATGCTTAAATATCCCCGAGTCACCCTTCAAAGCCAAACTCAATCAAGCATTGGTTTTAATGACTTCACCATCATAAACAAAATCATAAATGTTAACCTTGATAATAACACACCACATGTTAAACTGGGGCTCAAACTCACTATTAATTAAATCTAGAAAAAGGGAATTTTGGAAGCTTGAGTTTCATCATCTCCTCAGTAGAGCCTGGGAGAATTATACATGGAGTTTGTTGTGCAAGTGAGGAATACAGAACGAGCTGCTCATGCAGGCACAAAGGAAGCTACTGTGGGAGCTTCCAGCAGCGGGGCTTTAACTCAGAGGGACCGAGGCCTCTCAACCACGCTTTGAACTGGCTGAAAGTTTCCCAAGAGTTTGTCAGAGGGAAGCCAGGGCCTGGGAATCGGATGTGAGTGCAAGTGCATCAGAGAAGGCTTTATCTCATACAGACACGAATGTTACTAATTTGGCTGTGATCATTTTGATATGAAGGATTAGCAACTCTGACCCTAATCTGTTAAGATTATGTTTTGTCATTTCTGAAGTGAAAAATCCAACATTACATAATCTGTGGAAAGCTTGCACAATGGGCAACATTAGTCGGCTGTAAAACAGGTCTGGCAAGCAACACTTTGGTAAAAAAAATTTCCAAAGGCCAAATGAGATGCAAGAACCTGGGAGTCTGTGCACAGACTGATGAGTACACTGGTTTAAAAAAAACTCCTACATTATTGAGCATGACTAGAGGAGCAGCAGAAACTGTGCTATGAAAGAGGATCAGTGGTCACAAGATGAAACTAACTGAAAAGGGATGTTATGGGCTGTGTGACATACTGAGTTTCACACCTGCACTGCTAAGCTAATGAAATAAAGTTTGTAGCCATATTTGCATCAGTTTCTGTTAGCAAACAGCACTGTATTAGATGCTTTTTACAAGAAAAAAAATATCTCAGAAAGTCTTTGAATAAAGCTAAACATTTATAAGAACTCCAAAAATTTGGGAGTTATATATATATATATATATATATATATATATATATATATATATATATACACTTAAAATAAAATAAATATATATTTAAATAA
>VUQK01038403.1:0-12203 GCA_015106715.1 Bujurquina vittata | reverse complement strand
ATTTCCCCATTGTGGGATCAATAAAGCATTCATTCATTCATTCATTCATTCATTTAAGCCAATGGTGTTGGGGAGCTTGTCTAAACCGATGGAATTATGAATACAGAATAGTACAATGCAATATTATTTGGAAAGTGTCTGATTTTTCAGCATGACAATGATCAGAAACACGCCGTCAAAGCAATGAGCGTATACCTGTTAGTAAAATACACAATGGAACACTATCGGACTATCAGTCATGGACTGACCTCCCCAGAGTCCAGACCTCAACATTAGTGAAGCAGTGTGAGATCATCCTTACAGAGAACAGAACAAATGGCAGCCAACATCCAAAGAAGAGCTCTGAATATCCTTCATGAAGCCTGGAGAACTGTTACTGAAGACCGCTTAAACAAATGACAAGAAAGCTGCATAAGAGAGTTCAGGCTATGTTGAAGAATAAAGGTGGTCATACCAAATACTGATTTTCTAGCTGGGTAACTGCTTTTTGAATAAATGGTAGATCAACCAGAAAGTTCAATTCAGGGTTCAGAATTATGAGCACCAGCGCCAGAAGTGTCAAATTCCTGCCAGTACTATGTAAATGTATACATTTACATTCCAGAGTAGGACTGAGATAAAGCCAGCTACTACCCATTCTGTAAATGTTGTGTGGGATGGCATCAGATGTACCCTGTCAGACTTAAAAAAAATAAATTAAAAAAAATACAAATCCTCAGTTACTCTAGATGGGCATTTTCCCCCAGTTTTTTGCTCTTTGTTTCCAGCTGGCCCTTAATAAAAGATATGCACAACATTTTTATAAGTATTATTTTACTGACACTTCTCATTGGCCCTCCACTCTTTGCCAAGTTATTCTTAGTTATTTAGTTATTCTTGTCCATGCATTTTAACAGAATTATTTCTAATCATCTTCTGTCTACAGTGCAAAATCAACATATAATATCAACATATAAGAAAATGAATGAGAATAATTTCATTGATCCTAGTGAGAAATTCATATGTCTGACATGAACTGAAAAGCCTGATGGCTGTGGGTACCAGCATGCTCATTTTGGCTCCAATTACAGAGCCAGCTTTCCTCAACTCCTTGCATCCTTCTTTCTGATGCTGTAACCACAGACTAATACAACATCTTCACCATCTTTTTACTACAGCTGTCAAGAGATCTTAGTTTATATGTATGTGTGTAATACTTCTGTATAATATAATAGTTAATAATAAACAGTCCAAGAAATAGAAGCCCTATGTAAAGGAAAGAGGAGGAAATACTTGGGAGGTTAGGGGTTAGAAGAATACATTCAAAGCTTTTCTTCGATTGTTTTAATTGCCTTTTGTTTATCAGTCTTTAATTGTCCGAATATATTGTTTGACCTCATTATGAAAAGCAGTACAGCATGGTTTCCTTCCAGAGTATTTGCTTCAATGAATGGGACGTTTTGACATTAATAAAATATTTTTCAGGTAGACAGATATTTTTTGTATAGGTTTTTAAAGAAACAGCATTTCCCCACGATAAGACCAAAAAAAAAAAGTTTTCATAAGTTAAAACTGCAACTGTCGCTCAAGTGCGTCATAAAAAAGCGACTTAGTATGTCACAGGAAGTGCCTTCTGATAGCGACAACAACATGCTGAACGATAGTGAGCTCGCAACGCTGCGGAATCGATTTAAAAGAGATGCAGAATTTCTTATGCGAACAGCAGATTCGGGTGCCGAAGATGAAAAGAGTAAGCTTCAGGAATCTTGTGCAGGCTAACGTTATTAGCCAGTTTGAGCTAATAGCGCAGGTCCGGGCTGTGATTTTAAAGCTGTTAAACTGTCACTTGACTACAAATTGTAGTTCTTTGCCACAGGGACTGCTGCTGACCTGAGCAAACATTGTAGACAAGTAACCAACCTTTGTGCGTTTTTCTTTCACCACCTTTTTTTCTGTATTAAGCTGCAGGGAATTATAACACAGCGGCTAATAATTGTGACTGCAGCCCTTTTATTCTGATGGTGTCTGGTAGGCAACTTGCACAATCCACATTTGTTCAACCCTGAGGCACTCACTGGCAGTAATCCACCAATTCTTGATTGTTTTGACTGTGCAGATACCCTGTCAGCTCAGCGGCATAATACAGGGACACTACTCTTACACAGTTATCAATTCAAGGGTCGTGTCTTTATCAGTGTAAACTGATAGACTAAGATTGAGATTTCTTATGAATGGCTGCTTTTATACTACACCCATGCGTGCATATTATCAATGGCTCTTATGGCAAGATAATGTGCTCTTGTACCATACCTGTGTGCTACATGGAAGCTGAACCATTAAGGCGTAGAGCAGCTACTTATCTACAGCGGCAAATTTATAGTGAAGTCTGTGTTGAGTACACCAGCACGCTAAACCACTTCAGCAGCCAACAGCATGCTCTGATACGTTTAATCAACCATTAAATTATAGACATTAATAGCCCTCTGAGAGGGGAGATTGTCTCAATGGAACCTATCAGTTTTGCCTCAAAAGCTGCTTAAACCTGAAAGACTGGGATTGGTACAAAGGAGATTTGTTTAAAATGTCTTATGGAGCAGTTGCTTCAGTTTTCTTTGAGTCATTCAGTGTGTTAATATTAACACAACCTTGCTTGATGTCTGAGCATCTTTTTTATAGTAAAATATTGTAGTAGTGTAATGTCTGTTATAATTTTGCACTAAAGACTCTTCTTCTGAGGTGTCATGTCATTAAGTGCTTTTTTTGTTGTTTTCCTTTTTATTTGTGTGTGTATTTTCATCTTTCAGGTCAGGAGGAAAAGGAGGCCAAACCACTCCCCCGCATTAATAAACACTCAGTTTTCTGGATTTTGGCTTCTATAGTTGTGACATACTATGTGGATTTCCTCCGACACATCGTGGAAAATGGTGATATCAAAAGGTAAATGAGCTTAGCTGCTCACTCCTTCTCTGCTGTGCCATTATAAGGATATTCCCTATTTCATTGATATGCTCCCTAAACATTGTTCTTGTAAAGTATTTGCTGTAGGTCTTTGTGGAATTTTAACAATATCAGTATTTTAATTGAAATTTGTGGAAAATACAAATGATAATTTTTGCAAATATTGATTATGCATGCTATTGAATAGAATAGAATAGAATAGAATGCCTTTATTGTCACTATACAGGATGTACAATGAGATTGGAGGGCCACTCCTGATCAGTGCCATAAAAAGTCTTCAGTGCCATATTGACTAGGCTTATTGCCATCTACATGCATTTTGCAGTACTGCTCTCTGGCTGCACACGCATTACCTTTTATATTTCTGTAGTAATTGTCTTTATTGTAGCTTATGTATAGTAGCACGTCAATGGTGCAGTAATAAGGAGATGCAGCTAGACACTCTACTATACCACTGCATGAACAGGGTCTTTATTTCCTTTTCTGCAACACACCAATTGCTCATTACAAGGAGGGCATAATAAGATATTTTATGACAATTTTAGTAACTTGATCACAGCTGGATGACTGCAATAAAAGAAATACTTCCCACAACAAGAGGTGATGGGTTATCTTCTTAAAGGTACTATCTCACCTGTACACATTGGAGCCTTTCCCAGCTGACATAGGGCGAGAGGCAGGGCACACCCTGTACAGGTCGCCAGCCTGTTTCAGGGCTAAATATTTTAATTATAAACATAATTTGGGTGTTGGTGGTATAAATAAATACATGTTTTTAACATGGGTAGCACAGTGGCATGGTGGTTAGCACTGCTGCCTCACAGCTAGAATAACATCTAGAAGGTCTGGGTTTGATTTCACCTTGGCCCAGGCCTCTCGCTGTGTGGAGTTTGCTCTGTTCTCTACGTGTCAGCGTGGGTTTTCTCCCACAGTCCAGAGACATGCAGTTACTGTGGCTAGGTTAATTGATCACTCTAAATTGCCAATAGTAATGAATGTGTGTGAATGGTTGTCTGTCTCTCTGTATTGGCCCTGCTACAGGCTGGTGGCCTCTACAGGGTATGTCGCCCCCCCCCCCGGGCGACCCTGAACAGAATAAGTGGAAGAGGATAGATGGGCGGATATTTTTAACATTACTTTTTGTTTCGGTTTTTAGATTTTTTTTTTTCTTTTAAAAAACAAAACAAACTGTCACCAAGCCGTACATTGTTGTTATGAAAGGCTCCTTTAAATCAAAACCCAAGAGATGTGTGTATGTGTTTTGTGGGTTGTTTTTTTGTTTTTTTTCTTCCTCCTTTTCTTTCAGTGACATTGTGGTTATATGACACTGGTGCAACTGTGTTTTTGATGCAAGACTTTCTTGAATAGACTAACTTGACATTGATCCTCATTTTAACCTGTTTTGCCAGTTGGTGGTTCAATGTTGGTCTGATACTCCTTGGGATCTGCTTGTGTCTGGCCACATTTTGCATTGTGTACTTGGAGTGGTACAAAGGCATCCTGCACTATGACCAAGAATACCCTGCCATTCCTCCTGTGACGACTGCAGCATTTATTGCTGCATCATGCAGGTAACACCGGACATTTCCTGCATAATTACAGATGAACTCCAGATCACATTGTTTTTACTTTTAAAAAAACAAAAACGCTGCCATAGATTTATTCTCTGACAACGTTAAAAAAAATTTGTTGCAGATACAGAACTTTTCCTCTTCAACTGTTCTTAAACAGTTTTATGTTATTTTGGGTACATGATAAGAGATAATATTAGGTGATTCACTGTCCAGTAAGCAACAAATATTTGTGTGGCACGTACCGGTACTTGAAAGGAGTGCACATTCTGCACTGGCAGGAAAGAAGGCTATTGGTGCTAGCTTCCACTAACTCACCAGACTAATCTAAAAGTGTGTGTAATGTTAAGAACAGTGACACACGTGTCAGCACAATTTAAAATATATGATGTGGTTATTCAAGAATGTGATTAATGGCTTCATGTAGCTGTTAAAAACAAGTGCGACATTTGTACCAATAGTTTGGAACGTAATATAAATTATGCTAAAAGATTCACATAGGTTTTATTTTTTATTTTTTTTCCCTCATTAGTTGCATAGACTGATATTAACTTTGGCTGTTTAAGGCTTTGCCCACATATACACGGGTCTATTGGTAATTGTAGCTTTTTCTGTTTTGACCTTTTGTCCACACGTAAACACCATTTCGTGTTACTGAAAACAGAAAAACAGATAAACTCCTCCCTGGATGAAGAAACAGTTTCTATATTTACATATGGACAAGGAAATGGAGCTTTGGCCTGCAGCGTCAAAGGTGTGCTAAGGTATCTCCATTTTTGGTGTCAGAGTGGCGCCACGTTTTTGTTTGTAGGCTTCTTATTGTACAACATTTCTATACATTTAAGATACCGGCACCTGTTTCTCTGCATGCAGAGAAAAATGAAAGCAGAATTTTTCTTTTTTTTAAATCCCAGTGTATGTGTGGATGAAACCTAGACCTCTTCAAGGAACTCTGAATGTAGTTGAGCTGATATCTGTGTGTGCTATATACTGCTCAAAAAATTAAAGGAACACTTTTTAATTAGAGTTTAGCATAAATTTAAATCAACTTCTGCAATATTGATCTGCTCAGTTAAGTAGCAGAGGGGGTTATTAATCAGTTTCAGATGCTTTGGTGTTTATGAAATTAACAACACTAGAGGGCTAGAGGGGCAACAATGAGACAACTTCCAAAACAGGAATGATTTTACAGGTGGAGGCCACTGACATTTTTTTTTCTTCCTCATCTTTTCTGACTCTCTTTTCACCAGTTCTGCATTTGGCTAGGGTCAGTGTCACTACTGGTAGAATGAACCCATATCTTGACCCCACAAAAGTTGTACAGGAAGTCCACCTTTGCCAGGGTTGCACATCAATACTTGCCAATGGCAGAAGGTTTGCTGTGGCTCCCAGCACAGTCTCAAAAGCAGGGGTAGCCAACTCCAGGCCTTGAGGGCCCCTGTCCTGCATTTGACTCGGATGTGTTGAAGCAGAGAGGCATCTAAAACCTGTAGGACAGGGGCTCTCGAGGCCTGTTGTTGGCTACCCCTGCTCAAGAGCATTAAGGAGATTCCAGGTGACAGGCAGTTACTCTAGGAGTGCTGGGCATTGCCGTAGAAGGTCCCTAACCCATCAGCAGCACTGGTATCTGGGCCTTTGTACAAGGAGGAACAGGATGAGCGCTGCCAGAGCTTCAACATGACCTCCGGCAGGCCACTGGAGGATGAAGAAATTGATACTATAGATTGTCCCTCACACTTCCCTTAACTAAATCCAATAGAGAACTTCTGGGACATTATGTTTCACTCCATCTGATGCTGCCGCCTCAGACTCTCCAGGAGCTTAGTGGTCCAGATCTGATGGGAGGTCCCCCAGGACACCATCTGTCACTTTATTAGGAGCATGCTCCGACGTTGTCTGGCATCCACACAAGCACATTGGCAACATACAAATTACTGAGTACCATTTTGAAGTGCTATGATAAAGTTTTGACACACACAATTTTTTCACTTTGATTTTCAGGGTGTCTTTAATATCAGCCCTCCCTAGGTTGATTATTTTCATTTTTCATCAAACAGTGTGGCAACATTTCATCCCTAACACAATACCCAGTCCATATCAGTATAGATATCCAGCATGATCATTTTTCCTATTGAGACCTGATGTGTTTTCAGTTTTCCTTGAATTTTTTGAGCAGTATAGTAATATTTTAATCCCACTAAGAAATAAAATTGTCTTCTTTTGTTCTTTGTAAGATAGATCACACTAAACTGCTAGGTGTTTTTTTTTTTGGTTTATCTGAGGCATAAAGAAGAAAAAGGCATGATTAATTGAACACTAACTGACCCTATACATTGTCCTAAAGTGTTAAAGCGGCAATCGCTAAAGCTTTATTTTTAAAATTTTGATATGAGATGGCAGGTAAACACAGATATTAGTAATCACTTTAAGTAAGGCAGTCGGTTTAAATGAATCAGAGCAAATTTAGACATTTGCTTTTAAGTGCTTGTATTTATGGTACTGTGCAAAAGTCTTGAGCCACCCCTCATTTCTTTACAGATAAATAGGTGCAGTGATTGAAACCTGTGCAAACATACATGGATATACAGTATATAAGGCAAAAACAGAGTTTGTACAATTCCAACCAGCTTGAAAGTCAATATTCAGTGTGGACCACCTTTATTCTTCAGCACACCCTGAACTCTCTTAAGCAGCTTTTAATTTCTTCAAGTCGTCTTTGGGAATAGTCCTCCAGGCCTCTTGAAGGTCTTCTTTGGATGTTTGCTGCCTTTTGTTCTGTTCCCACACTGCTTCAGTAATGTTGAGGTCCATGACAGAGCCTCTATTGTGTTTTAGAGAAGACTCTTGTGACCTCCTCCATACATACTGACGACAATTTGAAACTAAATTTTCAAATCTGGATTCATCTCTCCATCAGACCTGTTTGCCACTGATTCTCATTAGGGTTCTTGTGTAATGTGGCATACATCAGTCCTTTCTCCCCATTTCCCTTCCTAAAAAAAAAAGGCTTCTTGACATCCACCATCCATCGGCCACTGAGACCATTCCTGATGAGGCTTCAATGAACAGTAGATGGATCCACTGAAGGGTAAAATGTATCACTCAAGTCCTGCATGAGGTCTTTCCTGGATTCTTTTTTTTCCTGTTAAGGACATGTCTTTCAGATATGTTCATTTGCTACTGAAAGCTTTTTAAGCCTACCACGTCCCCTTTTGCCCTCCACTTGTCTGGTTTCCTCATTTCGTTTAAGGGCACACTGTACCATCCTAGCAGATGCCAGGTTTTAGCTAACAGCTCTAGGTTTAAGATCACTTTAAAAAAATTACAAGAAAGTCTAGCTCCTTATAAGCAAAATATTAAAAAATAAAAGGTGACTCAAGACTTTTCCACAGTATTTTATTTATTGGTTTAAGTTTTGTGCACTAAGATCATGAGATAGTACTTTATCCCATATTTCAAAATTCTTTTGTTATAGCAGTTGAGATAAAATAATGTTGTAATACATATAATTTAAATGACAGTTGCATTGCATTATATATTATGGCAAATGATCGATGTCCTTGTGGCAACAGAGCTGAATCTATTAAAGAAGGTGCTCTGCTGCCTGTCCCACATTCTTTCTCTAATAATGAGCATCTATATGCCACTAATATTTTACAAATGCTCAATACTCAAACATTTCTCATTACTTGTCTTGCAGCTTTAACATTGCGTTATGGCCAGTGTGGTCCTTCTTCACTCCACTCATCCTCTTCACGCAGTTCATGGGTGTGGTTATGTTCATCTCTTTGCTTGGATAAATATGAAAGGTGGGAGCAGTGTTTTGTTTTGTTTTGTATTTTTTGGGAGGGAGGGGGGTGTTATATAACTCTGCTGTGGGAATTTTAAGTGTCACAAAATGTCTTTTATTAAATTATTGACATTGTACTGTCTTTTACTGTTTTTAAAATGTGTCCAATGTGTTTTAAGTACTAAAGTAAAGAGAGGCTGCACTGCACAGTGCATTGTGGCAATAAAGGTTAAGTACTCTTAACTATTTACTCTTAACTATTTTGTTGGGTTTATCACTACAAAATGCATCTTTCATTGAACACATTTAGTAGCATATGTGATAAATACTTTATGTACCATATCACGGATATTCGTGAGGTGGCTATAGTGGATGAATTTTATATATGTTCTAAACATAGAATGGTTCAATAAAAATACAATAAATACATGTGCAGCAGAAATTTTCTAGGCTTAGTAAGTACACTGGCTGTCTAGTGATAGCATGCTAGCATTTGGATTCATTCCCTTTCACCTCCTTATATTGCTTCTGTTAAGGCTCACTTGCGTACACTGAGCAGCCTCCTTTTTAACGCTGACCATTTTTACCACATAAAAAGCAATAATGGATTGATGTTCATTTATTACACACTGACTGTCCAACAATCTTTTCAATTTAAAATCTTTCTGTTTGACCTGCTCTGCCTACATGCTCTGACGCCATGTTTCAGTCTCAATTGTCAAGACAAAGCACCTGACACTGAGTGATAGTGCTTTAGAATTGCCTTTTAATGTGGTTACAGCTTTTATATTTTCGCTTATGTAAGGAACCTCTGAGTCTCTTGAAATGCATTACATAAATTAATGATGTCGTAATTTATAATGGTTTGCTGTGAGTTGAGGGCTGGTCTGTGACTCAAAACTGGCTAGAGGTTCATGGAATGTCTAGAGGGGAAGGTTCGGTTGATGCACAGTTTGATATAGTTGGACTCACCTTAATGCAGAGTTTGGGTTCTGGAATCGGTGTCCTGTTGAGGGGATGGAAAGGATGACTAGCCAGTCACTGGGGGTGAGGTCATAGAGGAAGTTAAACAATTCTTTAGTGTCAGGGCACTTGGGGTGGATAAGATTTACCCTTAGTTTCTCAAAAATCTGAATGTTGTGTGGCTGTCTTGGTTAATGCACCCAATGCCCAATCAGGCTTGGGAATTGTCATTCTGGATTTCCAGACAAGGCTGGTTGTTTCCTTCTCCAAAAAGGGGGACCAGAGGGTATGTTCCATTGGGATCACACTCAGCCTCTCTGGGAATGTCTTGGCCAGGTTCCTAGAGAGGAGAAGAAAGTAAGTCTGCTATTCAAACCTTTGATTCAGAAGGAACTCTATGGTTTTCCTTCTGTCGTGGAACATTGGACCAGGCCTTTATCTTCTGGAGGACATTTGAAAGTGAATTTCCATTTTCCCATAAAGTCTTTATAGGTTATGTGGACTTGAAGAAGCTAGGAAGGAAGGAGGGTGCTTCATGAATATGGGATATCAGACTATCTGTTCTCACTATAACCACAGTAAAAGCTTGGTTTACATTGCTGGCAATAAATCTAACTTGCTCCCAATGGGTGTTGTACTACACCAGAGCTGCCTTTTGTCACCAATCCTGTTCATAACTTTTATTGAATTTCTAGATACAGCCAATGGTTGGGGAATGTCAGATTTGGTGGTCTCAGGATAATGGCTTTGTTTTCTGCAGATGGTGTGGTATTATTGATTTCATTGGCCACGACTTTCAGCTTTTTTTTCTTTTCTTTTTTTTCTTTTTTTAAATTATGCCACATGATAGTACAGTGTGATATTTTAAATCTACCAAAGAAATCAAATCTCTTTAATTCTTGGCAAGATTGTCAGGTGCTTCTTTTTGTAACTGAAGCGTAAAGACAACGAGGGCAGAATGCATTGTCCCTTTGCTGACCCGGTGTACTGTTAAGCAGCATTATTGTAAGTAAGCTCTGAAACTTTTTTCTTTTTGCTTGTAATAGACCTATTTGACAGAAGTTGTTTTCATATGAGATAGGTGAACACAGGTTTTACTCTTACTTAAGGCTGTGTGCCTAAGGCTACATCCACATATACTGGGTATTTATATTTTAAACCGAGTTTTCTGAATTTTGTGATATAACCCTAACCGCAAAGAAATGTTGGCCAGTCAAAAACCCACAAACAACAACACAGTCTGACGTTTAAAAGAGAGATAAAAGTGAACACCTTTTGGCATTGCAAGACAAAATCTCTGCTTTCCTAGTCCATATGTAAATGCAGAGCTTACATGTGGGTTTTTGAGAATCTTCATCCTAGCAGGAGCTTTTCAAACACTCCAAAATGCTGTTTTCATATAGATGACAAGCCAACATGCATAGGAAAAACTATACTTACCAAAATACCCATGTATGTGGATGTAGCCCAAATGGAACAGGTTTGAGCACCATTTACAAATTCATTATATGTCTTTCTTTATACATTTTCTCACCAGGTCAACTATAGAGCACCTGTATGCAACTAATATTTTATAAATACTCAATACTCAAACATTTCTCAATATTTGTCTTGCAGCTTTAACATTGTGTTTATAGCCAGTGCGGTCCTCCTTCACTCCACCCATCTTCCCACAGTTCATGGGTGTGGTCATTTTCGTCTCTTTGCTTGGATGAATATGAGAAGTGTGGACAATGATGGGGGTTTGTTTGGTTTTTTTTCTTAACCACTCTGGGGATTTTAATTGTCACAAAATGTATTTTTATCAAACTATTGACATTGTATTGCCTTTACTGTTTTGAAGATGTCCAAAAGTTTTAAGTACTAAAGTAAAAGGAAAAAAAAGGCTGCAGAGTGCATTATATTCAAATGATTGTGAATAAAGGTGATCTTTACTTAACTATCTTTCTGTTTGTTTTCCATCCTCATAATCATAACCCCAATTGACCATGTTGGGTTTTGTTTTTGAAGATTTCTCCATGCATTGAGTGTTAATGAACTACATTCACAGCCACAGTGAACATAATGGAACAAACACCTTTTTTTTTGAAACACACCTAGCAGCACAGCCACAAAATGCTTTATGGAGCATATTATGGACATTCATATGGTGGCTATACTAGATGAAATTATATATGTTTTAAATATAGAACTTCCAGAAAAATGAATAAATATATAAGCCAAGTAAATACTGATAGCATGAAAGGATTTGTTTTCCATTCCTTTCAATTCCTAATTTTCCTTTTGTTAAGGCTTAATCACACTGACCAGGCCTTTTTAACTCGGACCATTATTATCATGTGAAAAGCAATAATGGATTGAATTTCATCCAGAACTGCCTCGCTATCCCACAAGTTCTGTTTGTCCTGTTTCACCTCCATGCTCTGACACCATCTTTCCGTCTCTATTGTCAAGACTGAGCACCAGAAAACTGTAGTGTCTTAGAACAGCTTTTAATGTAACTGACACCCTTTAACTTTTTAGTTGTTACAATCATTTTTGTCCCCTTTTGTGCAAGCAATTGTTGAGTGTCTAGCATTACATAAAAGATTGGTATTATTATGAACATAATACAATTCTGAGCCTTGCCGTGAAAGAGTCATGAATGGTTTGAGCCTTTTGTGAAGATGCTGTTAGCCCTGATGGATAGGAGCAGAATCCTAAGATTGAAGCAGCCATGGGTTTAAATACACACATCTGAGTCTGTGACATGTCCGTTGTGCTCTAGAAAAGGTCCACTTTTTATAACTGCAAGCGAAAATCAATTTGAAAATCACTTTGAAAATCAATCTACTGCTCTGTGAGCGTCAACAAATTTTCTTCTCGTCTAAATTGATTTTTTTTTTTTTTTTTCCATGCTTCTTTTCAAGTTAAAGCTTAAATCTTTTTTGATGTTTTTTAAT
>VUQK01038401.1:0-11675 GCA_015106715.1 Bujurquina vittata | reverse complement strand
AAACACTTTTTTGTATTAACTAATTAATCTGCATATTTTAACTTCCATACTGCAGTTTTTGGTTTTTTATGTTTTGGTTTTTTTTGTCTGTGTGACACAAACAGGGTGGAAGGAGCAGATACAAAGTTCTCTTTTCTTCACATCCTGATCAGGTGGTTGATGAAGGACCTCCAACGTTTCCTTTTGTGAGCTCACCGTCTCAGTGACGGCGCCGCCTTTTTGTGCTTGCAGCGTGCACAGACTGCACGTAAAACAACTGCTGCTGTAGAAACACTGTGAACATGTGTTTCATGAGTTTATGTTTTAAAATAATTCTGTTGAAGCATTTGTTCTTTTTCATACAATTTTTATTTATTATTACTTTTGTCAGATTAAAGTTATTTCTGTTACCATTGTGGGTTTTTCTTTCATTAACCGAGGGTTACCAACAATTCTGTCCATGTCTGTAAATAGTCATAGAAGTAAAGTAATCAAGGTTTCTCTTTAAAGAATGCTAGAATCTGTTTGCACAGAAAAAGTGGATATATATTTATTTAAAACATGACACATTTGTTAGTATATAATGTAAGACAGATTAAATTTAATCAGCTTTTCTTTTACTTTCATCAGTTGGGACAACAACAATATCTGTAACTTTAGCCATATATTTGTTCTCTATATTGCGCTTGCTGAAGGTCAAACCTGACGGCCAAAGTGGCTCCAGCATTTTTCCATTGCGCTGACTGGAAAGGAAATGTTATGACTTGTTGTAGTTTCACAAATGACTCCAGACAGAAAACTGTTTTTAGCTTTGGCATGTGGAGTTGTAAAGATTTTAAATGACATCCTTAATCAGAACTGTTGTAATTCTTCAATGAGAAAATATTAGAATAATGCTGAACACTCCATAAAAAGCAAAGTACTTAATGTGTCTGTTATTTGTGTTTAAACCACACATAACGCATTGGATTTTGGGAACCATTAGTGAGCAAGCCTAAAATAAAAGAGCAGTATTTGCTCTTCAGGGGCTAACCATATCACAAACACAAATACTGTTACTGAAAAAAAAAACTGAATAATTTGAAAAAGGGAATAATGATCATATGGGACGGTTACTGTTTTTTATTTTTTATGTTTTACTCTAGAGACTGAATGTCTTTGGAAGCTGGAAGGAGGGCATACACTGTGAACTTTAAGCAATGTTGTCATAAATTTTACAGCTTGTTCTAGAGACAAAGACCTTCTCACTACACTGCAGAAAAATAACACTGACTCAACCTAAAAAATTATGTTATCCGTCACACCTAGTATTTTAGCGTTGACTCTTTGTCCTCTCTGCTTGTGTTTTGCTTTACCGCTCTGAGGCTCATTAGTGATATTCTGTTCACCTGTTGCCCAGCTGTATCCACTCACTCCTCGTTTCCTGTGTGTTTATTGTCTGAGTTTTCCCCTGATCAGGCATCAGAGTCTTGTGGTCGTGTTTCCTGTGCTCCCTGGAGCTTCAGACCTTTTGTTAGTTGTTTTCCAGTTTAGGTTTCCTTAGTTTTGGTTGCCGCAGTGGTTTTCCTTATGTTCAGTTGCCATAATAAAGGCTCAGCTGGTTCAGTTTTGACCACCTTCTCCTGCGCCCTGCTTTTGGGTCCTCTCCACCTTCACACGCCACACAGCCTGCGCCCTTTCACCGTGACACTTTTTTAGAAACTTTTATTTACAGCATTTTAATTCAAACTCAAAACATTTCTTTACATATTTATTGCCCAGTGAACATCCAAAACATTACGTTTACTTGAAAATGTATACACATTAACAGGTTTTTTGAACTCTTTAAATTATATAGTGAGAGAAAAAAAATCTAAATACATCTGCAGTTTTAGTTAACATACTTTGGAATGGGCACATATTGTCCTTGTTAAACCTGCTAAGGAGAAGCATACTGAATGTCTTCCTAAAAACAACAAACAAACAAACAAATAAAACACAGCAGTTGCCCCCTTTTCAAAATGTTCAACATAAAATAAGTTATGAAAAATAACATATTTCAAAAGGAACTACATCAGTTCCATAGCGTTCAAACATGTGGGTGGGGAAGGTCCGGCCCCTTTCTTGGTCTGAAAAATAAACCCCTCAAATCTAATTGCTCCCCAGTTTCTCAGCACAGTGATGATGTCTCTAAACTCAGGTCGTTGTGCAGTTTGAATCTCTGAAAGGTAAATGAATGTGCTGGATGTAGAAGAAGCAACGGAAAAGTAAAATCAAGTGAGTCCAATTCAACAGCTGTGAAGTTGGCTACTCAGCCTTACAGTATGAACCTTTGGGGACATATTTTTTTCCACCAAGCTCCATCAGGACTTTTTGAAAGAATTTGAGAGTGAGTTGCAGATTTTTGGGATATTTTAGGTTGAGTGGATAGATATGTACTTTATTGATCCCACAATGGAAATTATTATGTAACAGCAGCATGAAAAATGCAATCTGCAGTAAGTAAACGACAAAAATGAGTCCAAAGCACATGGCAAAAGCTGTTGTGACAGAAGGCACATCATTCAGGACTTGAGTTCCATCGATGACTATCTTGATATGTTTGGGTGGATGGAAAGGCTCCTCTGTCCCAGTGACAAAGATCGCCATGGTTTCCAGCTGCTCATCCTGCACCAAAGCACAATAGCCTAAATATAACAACTCATTATTTTCTGAAACAACAAGAGTTCCCTGTTTTTCACACTATGGCATGCTGTTACTTCAATTTGGGCCTAAATGCAATAGACAAAAATAAGAGGAGTCTATAGTAAGGAAAAAAATATCTAGTGAAGTGTTGACTTTCAACCACAAAAAAATGATCTGTGGATGTTGCTTGTGTTAATGCAACTGATCTCCTGACCTGGTGCTCTTAAACAAAAAAAAGCTGCTCCACAGGTTCAGGTAGATCAGAGCTTCAAGGACAGCTTCTCTTTTGATGGTGATGTCAACAGTCTGAAGAAGAACAATTGCTATTAATTAAAATCTAACTCACACCTACACAAAACAATTATTCAGCTACAAATGCCACTGAGTCTTCTCAGATACCTCATCTACAGCTTGTAAGGTCCTGGTGGTCTGCTCTTTCACACGCCCTCCCTTGCTCCCAATGACCTCCAACAGTTTGGTGGAGTGCTTGTCTAACTGTGCCAAAAACGTAGCCTCCAAAGGAACTGTTATAGTTTTCAGGAAGTCTGCATTGATCTGCAAAACTAAAATGAAAGATGTTTTTATCAATCAGCTGCTGAAAGCACTTTCTGTATTCAAATATCAGCCACCATGTTGCAAGCATAAATTATCATGACTTTAATGTAACAACAGGAAGTGATGTCATCTTGCTGGGAACTGTAGGTTTTTCTTGAAGGCCTTTCTGGTGCTCAAAACTAATATTTGACTATGGCTTTCTGAATACAAGTGGGGGTGCAACTATCAGTTATTTTATTAATCGAATATTCTTTCGATTACTCCATCAATTGATCGGATAAGAAATTATTTTTTGTTCTGACAATTCATCAGCACTTTTTAACTTCCATATTGCAGTGAAACAAACAGCGGTGGATGGAGCAGCTACAAAGTTCTCTTTTCTTCATGTTGCTGATGAAGCACCTGCACCTCTTTCCTAGTAAAGGTTTTAAGGGGGTTACAGTGAACTTTTGCGTGCTCTGTGGTAGATTGCGAATTGCAGTGAATGCAATTTATAATAGCTGGAATGAGGGAAATATTATGTTTTAGTTTAGTTTGATGCCTTTCACTTTCCCTTTTGGGCAGTTTTAGGTTTTGCATTGTTGAAGAAGCATGTCACTGTCCAATATCTGCAAACAGTATCTCCTGTGCACTTGCATCCTTCAGTGATACTGGATTGTGTAGTAGGATTCTTCCCTAACGGTTCATATACTTTAGCAGCAGGATTGAGCTTTTTTTTTTTCTTTTGGTCAAAGAGTTTTTTCCAGATAGAACACACTAAGAAATAGAGGGACGAGAAGGGACACGAATGTACAAAGCTTTGTCACTCCAGCTGTACCCTTGTGGAGTACAACATTGTACCTCTGAACCTAGGAATTTTGATTTTGTACCTCTGAAGGTCCACTGTGGACCTTCTATTATAATATAATCTTCTATTTTGGGTACATGTGAACATCTGACTCCAGACGAGTCAGTGCCTCACTCGTCACTGGCTATTTCAGCCTTCAGTTCAACCTTTTCCTCCTCAGTTGTTCCTCCACAACATGCTTCCCCTTCAAAGCTGCTGCATGAGCAAGAGTAGAGCTCTGTGTGTGTCTGCTTTAATGTGAGCCGATTATGCTGTCCTGACACATCTGCTGCTGCATTTACTGCTTTTACCAGTCAATGAATTTCCCTGGCTGCCTATTGAGTACATTTGATACACTATTCTGAGGGTTAATATTATCATCAAGGTTAACCGCTTTACAAACAGGGCTACTAGAATTAGGGTTCGTACTGATATTGGTCAACCTTTTTCACATCAAAAATGAAACCCTCTTCAACCCTCTGACATAGCCACCTCTGCCGCCACAAAGTTATCAAAACTCTTCAGTTCCACTGTCCCTTTTCCTCAAATGATCAGAACTCAACACTCTTCCGAGTCACATCCAATTTATGTTTCCATTCGGCAACCAATGTATTGGATTCGTGCACACAATAGTAGCACTACACATACCTCTGTAAACAGCAGAGCACCTAAAGATGTAGACTTCTCATCCTCTAGCCGGGAAACGTAGAGCAATGTGGCCTTGGCTTTCAGCATCTTCCTGAGACATGTATACACACACTCCAAAACTGCCAAACAGTCCCAAATTTAGCTTGGAATCTACTCAATACAGTCCTGATTCCGTGTCCCAATAACTAAGAATTTTCTGCCCTATGCAGAGATGATTTGCTGGACCACTGTCCAAAGAACAGCACAGTATGTAGTGACTTAATCCACCAATTTACAATCCACAACCAAGGGGCTGCTATGCCAGTGTGATTGCTTAATTGACATATCTCTGTAGGTTTAAAAAATGAATGCGATCCACTAGTCCATGCAGTGCAGCTTATCTCTTTATTTCATACTAGTGTCCATTACAAATAAGCACTTAAATATACACAAACAACTTATCTGATAATAAAAGAGGCTCAATTGCTGGCCGTGCAACACCTGACACTATGGTGATGGTCACAAAACTGTGTGCTTCCTGCCGGCTAGCAGCACACCTGACCGTGATTATTCCCTAACCTGTTTAGACTGTCACTTCGTAACCCCCCCCCCCCCCCCCCCCCCCCCCCCCTTTCCCAGTGTGCAAACGCTCAAACGTTGATCCAATACATGTAAATCGAAAGAAAAGAACAGATGGTACATTGTAATTGCTTGAAATTTTGCAGAGCCAGCAGGGACTCCCTGTCCAAGAAGGCAGTGAGCATTTAAGTAAAGCTTGGGACAACGTGCTGTGGTGAGATGAAACTAAAATCAAGGTCTTGGGGTCAAGGGCTGTTCTTCTGCTAAGGGTACAGCACAACTTCACTGCATTTAAGGGCCACTGGATGTGGCCCTGTACCATTAAACTCTTGGACAAGAAATGTCTAATTGCTGTGCTTGTGAACAAGGGTTTCACCTCCATATTTTTAAGTTACATTTTGCTTGGGAATGGTTATTTTACTCAGTGACATGTACATGACATTTTCCTGGATTTTTGGCTGATATTTTGTATTAAAGCTGCAAGCAGTGATGATAGGGCCCTTTCACCTCGGTGCACGTCAAGCCTTGGAGCAGTCAATACTTTCTACGGTTCAGGGTTGCAAATGAGCCATAAAATTATATTATAAATATTGAACTTGGAATACTCATGGAAACTCTGAACCAGGAGACACACTACCTGAGGGAGACAATTTGAAAAAGAACAGGAGGACACAGACACTACACACGAGGTAATCAGGGAGATGGGACACACCGGCCAAGACCAGGGGTGTAACACTGAATGCAATACAAAGAACTGCCGAAGTAAAACAGGAAGTACACAGAAATGGAAACAGAAATGCTGACTTGGCACAACACAGGAAAGCAGAAACAGAGGGACTACAAGACCTACACTAGTGGCACAAGATCATGACGCGTAACTAGACACAAGAGGTGGACTTAAACTACACAAGAAACAGAGAGCAGGACTAAATCCACTTAACAGGAGAATAAACCAGAAACAATCAAACTCCAAACAGAACCGGGAATACAAAAAAAAACTGAACAAGTGTCATCGACAGCAACAACTAAAGACACAAGTTTCTCTCCTGAACAGAATAAAGCTGCAGTGTGTAACTTTTAATTTTTAAAAAATCAGTTTTTTACATATTTGTAAAAACTGTCACCATGTAGTGACAGTATGAGACACATAATCTATAAAAAATCAAGCCCCCCCCTCCAAGAACAGAACTGCTCCTGGTCAAAAACAACCGGTCAGAGCCAGGAGGAGGGTCTGAGCACTATTATTAACTCCAGGATAGAATTGGGCAAAGTTCTTTCTAACATGTCTTTCCAGCCTGCAGCCTAACGGACCTGATAGGCTCCTTGCCGATCTCTGCGAGTGACTTTGGCCTAATAAACAGAGCAAGTACAACAGGGCCTTTGAGAGACGTCATTTCTTTGGAAGTGAGTAAACTTAGACATTCAGCCTGGGACCAAATAATTGTTTCACCCACTGTAGTACTACAGGTCTGTTGTAAAACTATCACTATCAGTAGGCCTTTCAGCACGTTTCAGAATCACCATTTAACAAGAATACATCCAGAGAGTTTACAAAAAGTGGAATTGGGGTGTGTTAGGCTCAAAGATGTTCAGGCCCCTCTTCTGTGGAACCAGCTGCCAGTTTAGAACCAGGAGACAAACACCGTCTCTATTAAGATTAGGCATTAAACTTTCCTTTTTGATCAAGCTTATAATTGGGGCTGGGTCCAGTGACCCTGAATTCAATTAGATTTTATATATATAGCACAGGTAGAAACCTTCGGCAGAACCAGGCTCAGGGATGGGCAGTCAGGACAAAAGACATGCTGTGGAAGAAAGCCAGAGATTAATAACTAATGAGTTAAATTCAGACTGGCATATAAAAAAAAGAGGTGGAAAAAAATACTGCTTAATGGGAACGCCCAGCAGCATGACTAAGGGAGGGTTCAGGGTCACTTGATCCAGTGCACACAATAAGCTCTATCAAACAGGTACGTTTTAAGCCTAATCTTAAAAAAACAGAGAGGGTGTCTGTCTCCAAAATCCCAACTGGGAGCTGGTTCCACACGAGAGGGGCCTGGAAGCTGAAGGTTCTGCCTCCGCCTCCCATTCCCTTGTCCTTGGAACCATAAGTAATCCAGCAGCCTTAGAGCTAGGTGCTCTCAGGCTGAGCCTGGTTCTGCCAGAGGTTTCTTCCTGTTAAAAGGGAGTTTTTCCTTCCCATTTTCACTAAGTGCCGCTCATAGGGAGTCGTTTTGATTGTTGGGTTTTCCCTGTAATTATTGTAAGTTCTTTACCTACAATAGAAAGCTCCTTAATGCTATTTTATATAAATAAAGTAGAATTGAACTGAATTGTGTTTAGTGTTTCATGATCCTGGGCCGTGTGCCCAGCGTTTTGCGTTTAGTCCTGTTTTCACTGAGTTTTGTTCATTTTTAGATTTTGATTTCCTATCTCCCATTGTTCCTTTCTCCCCTGCGTCTATGTTTTTGTGTCTGTTTTGTCATGTTCCTGACCTCTGGTGTTTTGTATTGAGTTCTATTCCTAGTGTTGTGACTAGTCTGCATCTCTGGCCCGGTGTCTGTGTTTCTCTTTTCCTGTTTCTCGTCTTGGTCTTTTCACCAATAAAAATAAGATAAAACTTTAATGATCCCACGACGGTGAAATTTGCATATTACAGCAGCTCAAGTATAGATAAAATAAATGAAATATACATATCAAAACACTATATACATTTGTAGCAAGTAAATTTGTATACAGCATACATAGTATGCATTATGGGTGGAAATAAATAAAATGTATATGTATTAGAAAGAAAGGACTTTATTTGTCAGATACATATACATGCAGTGAAATTCATTCTTTGCAATTTAATCTATCTCACACACACAGCACAATGTGGAGCAGCCTCTGAGTGATGAACCCTCTTCTCCCCTAGGCCACAACTCCCCACTTTATATGTAAAGGTACACTGTGTGCATAAAGTGATGGCAGTGGAGGTAAAGTGCCCAAGTGACTCATGACATCATGATGCATTATGCAGTCTAACTGCTGTTGGCATGAAAGACCTGCGAAAGCGCTCCTTCCTGCAGCGAGGATGTTTTAGTCTCTGACTGAAGGAGCTTCTGAGCGCACCCACGGTCTCATGCAGAGGGTGGGGGGGGGTTGTCCAAAATGAATGACAGTTTTGACACTCTTGCCCACCACCACCACAGACTCCCGAGGACATCCCAGCATAGAGCTTGACCTCTGCACCAGTTTGTCAATCCCGCTCCTGTCTCTTTCTGTATTTGTGGTCCAGTCCGGCTTGTTGTTCAGGTGAACACCCAGGTACTTGTACGAGACCGCTGTCTCAATGTCCTTCACATGGATGTTCACTGGTGCTGTATGGAGTGACTTCCTCTTGAAGTCTGTCACAGCTCCTTCGTCTTGCTGGCATTGGTTTGGGGAGCACTGGTCTCACACCAGCCAAAAAGTCATTGATAGTGGTTGTGTGTTTGGTACTCTTAGAACATAACCTACATCAAATTTGTTGATCAATGTTCCAGTTATTGTTAATCAAATGCAACTCTAAACAGGTAGATTTATAGCCTTTATTGAAAAAGTGTTTCAGCTGTTTTGCATTTTTCTTCAAGTTTGTTCCAGGTTAGAGGAGCATTAAAACTGAATGCTTCTTCTCCATGTTTGTTTCTGGTTCTGGGGATGCAGACTATACTGGAACCAGAAGACCGGAGTGGTCTGGAATTTTGACACAATGACAACAGGAGGTCTTTAATGTATTTTTGTTGCTACGGCTTTCTGTGATTTATAAACAAACAGAAGTATTTTAAAGTCTATTCTCTGAGCTGCAGGGAGCCAGTGGAAGAACTGGGGTGATGTTCTCGATCTTCCTGGTTTCAGTGAGAGTAAAGTAAATCTAACTGTATGTACAATGTACCAACTTTTATGGAAGTAGTCAGGATAAAAAACAAAAAACATGGAGAACACACAAAGACTTTCAGGTAAATACCTCTGTTTATGCGTGCTACTTCCAATTAGGTGAGAGTTCCTGTTTGGGCCTGTGGTTGAGACCATAAAGTCTGCCACTTGTACTCCTCCTTTGTCAGAACGACCACGTGATGGCACTCCATATGTACTCACAGCTTCAAGAAAGCTGTTAAGAACTGTTGTGGCACGCTTGTTGGTGGCAGCAATCAGGTAATCAATGAGGCGACTAAAGCCATCAATGCCCCCGTGAACAACAATTCTCCATCTGTACAGACAACAAAAACAATTTTGATTAGCACTGGTAGCAGTAACATAGTTTAACAGTCTTATTATTGTGGAGAGGTAGGACTGTTTGTTGCTATGGGAGGATTTGCTGGAACACCCACACTCCGTTCAGAGCACAGCTACCGGTACTTTCATGCTGAAGCTCACTACACATTCTTTACAGTTTGTCCATTGGTGTACAATCTGTTTCAAACAGACAGGTATCAATGTAACAGAAAAAAACCACCACAAACAGCTCAATATATATGGTCCTAAACAGCCCTTAGCTGCCAAACAAAGTGCCTGATGTGAAACACTAAGTTCAGCATTAATCAAAAACAAATACTAATACTACGTAATTTATAACACTTGTGCTTGCTGAATTTAGGCCTGGCATCCAAAGCAAATGCTAATCCTAACTTCAGAGCTCTTATTCTGCAGCGTCCATCACTCATTATCAGGGTAAATATGGGCATGCCAAACCACAGGGTTGTTTCCTAAAGAGTCCATTTTTCCCTAGAGAAAACAAATGTTATCTGACTTTAAGCTCATTGAGTTTGTTGGTTTCCTTGTTAAGCCTGTTTTTTAGGGCAGCTAATTTGTCTAGTCATGATCACTAATGTGCCTGATTTTCTGTTCTATAACAATGGAAACACTATAACTAGGATTGCATGTAATTGTAACGTCAATTTGCTTCCTCTTTTGTTAAAAGCATTACATTAATCTCTGACCGTTCAAAGCATTTTTTATGAATCCATCTTTAGGAACAAACATGAATACAATGTATTTTTATTGTAAATGCTTCTAACAAACAATAGGTTTGACCCTTCAGAAGCAGTGACTTTGTTTTCTTGACCAAAACAGTTTTATGTGAGATGGTCGCTAAAGGACAGGGACATTTTGTAACGCTTGATTTTATAATGATTTAACTTGCTAACCCTCTGACACTAATTAATCACTCCAGAATTTGTCTAATCTAATTATTTTAACAAGTTATTTCTTTGTCCAAGGAAGTATCTTAAGTGTTGTTCTTGTTTGATTAACAACTAAGTCTGACCTTATAAGTTTATGGTTTTCTTCTATGTGCCGCAAACTGTTTGGAGCTGGAACAGAGTATCTTCTGCGCTGAACAGTTTGAAGCTGGAATGTGCACATCAAAATTTCCTGCTGGTCCACATGGTGCATTGCTTCTTGCACTCATCTTCCTTGAAAAATAAATGAAACCATAATTAAAACATGTTTGATTTGGAGGTGATGAATAGAATCAAAAAGAAAATTTAACTCAACTGTTAAAGGAAAACACGTACATGCAAGTCAATGGGTCCATGAGGACACTGGTGTCTTCAGGACAGTTAGGAGGGCATCAGATTATTACCATGTGATTGCTATAGATTTGAAAATGTTATCTTCCTTTCAATCGTGTTTTTTGTGTGTGTGTCCTTTTTACTTTGCATAGAAGTGATACACAATCAGCTATTTGTCATACAGTGCATGATGTCTACAACTGCAATAGGTGCTTACCAGCGCCATCATAAGCACATCTGTTAGACTTACTGTGGATCGGAATACCTCGAGCATTCAAGTAGCCCAACATCATCTTGTATCCTGCATTGGGATGATAACTTAGAATGTCTCTCACAAATCCATCCAGCTCTTCATCTCCAATGTTGCTGAATAAATAGTATTCTCTATTAGAAAAAATAACAACACACAATGTCGGGTCAGTAGAAAACAATTGTTTCTTTAGCAAACACATAGGTTTTGACCATTCAGGTTACGTCATCAAATATACAACTAATATATATAAATATACAACTAGGATTTCTGGTACTACTACATTACACATTTTAAGAGCATAAGTACCGTAAGAGCTATGTGGAAGTGCCGTGTAATGGTGGATATTAACACAGGTTCGTAATTATTCTGTCGATGCGATCTACACCCGTACACAAATTAATATGTTTAATATGAAGAACATAGCTCATAATTCAAAACTGAACTGTACTAGAACCATACTTAGTAAGTCACTATGTGTACATTTGAATACATAACAGATGTTCCGTTACAATTTGGAACTATAATGAAAATAGAAAATACTGAGTTCAGAGGAGCAACAGAACACTACATGTACTTGCCTAATACCATAGTCTGCTTTCCGCCGGTGAACTGTTCTTTCACTGACCCCAAAAAGTTCGGCAATATGCTTAACTGACAC
>VUQK01038400.1:29151-43399 GCA_015106715.1 Bujurquina vittata | reverse complement strand
TTTTTATTTGGTAATTATAAGATTTTTTTGTTTTTTTTAATGAAGGATCAAGAAAAAGAAAAGCCAAATTTATGAAGAGGACAGGATAATTTATCTTGCAAGAACAAAAATTGTTTTCTTAGGAAGTCCCCTCATACGGATGAAATTACCAATCTCAGCAGAACCACTGACGCACTCCTGCCTGTGAAGCTGCAGCCAGACTGGTCTTTTTTCCATCTGAATGTTTTCTCTCTGCCTGTGTTAGGTCTTGATCAAAATACAATTTGATGTGTTGATCAATAATAGGTACTCTCTGATCTGACATTTTCAGCTTAAATCAGCTGCCGCGCTTGACAAGACGCCATCTGTGCATAAAGGCATGTGGCGTGCAAATTATACCAATCTTTAAGGGGAACTTCATTCTTTTATTTTTATTTTTCACAGTCATAAAGGATAGCTACATTTATCCGCCACTTGAAATAGTTTTTGTGTATAATTATATTTTTGTGTTTTATGTATAACCATTCATCTTATCTAGAATATTAATCATAAAAGTAAGAAAACTGATCACAGATGCTGCTGAAGATTATTTCAGTGATTATTTCAGTGGGCATCCTCTGCTTCAGCAGCCATTAAGTTTGTTTTAATCTTGTTTAGATTGCTGGACGTAAGGTAGCAAAACTGACTGCACTGAGTGTACAGTACTGTGCAACAGTCTGGAGCAATCCTTCAGTTCTTTACATTTTGATAGGAAAATGGGAAATAGGTAATTCACTGAAACGTGCAAATATACACGGAAATACAGCATATAAGCCACAAAGCGAGTTTTTACAATTCTGACGAGCTTTGACGTGAATATTTTGTATGACCGCTTTTATTCTTTAACACTCATAGAACACACACACAAAAGAAATCTATATTTTGTATAACTTTCAGTTCATCAGTACAGGAGATTTGTCCCATTTCCAAATGACAGCATCACAGTTATTGTTTCAGCTCAGCAAACTTACAATAAGATCTATATATGAAGATTTTGTATGTCACTATTTACATCCAGCTCTAAGGTTATGCACCAGAGCTGGAAGCAGCGTGCCATATTTGTAGCAGATGCAAGCACAACCACAAACCACCATTTCTTTTCTTCTTTCTTGACTAGCACACACTTCCACCAGGAAATATCCATATTCTCACACTGTGAAGTGTGGCAGTGCAGACAATTCCTGCCAATTTAGCCTTTGTATGTTACCAAACATAAGCATAAAAAAGACTGTGTTGCATTAATCAGTATCTTTGAGATTGATTAAGCAATCCTATTGACTTATTTAATGTTGTTATACAGTATGTTTTTGCTGCTCAGGCAGGTTACTACCGCAACCTTTAGCAGATGATGTGTTCGGAGTCAGGCAGCAGAGTCCGTGCTTATTAACATTCACTCCTGCAGTTTGGTTAATAAACAACTTTCAGTGCCACTTAGAGTTAATGATAGCTTTGCACTTCAACTTAAATACTTTATACATACTTTGCTTAGTATCCCAGTAGGAGTTTTTCAAAAAAAAAAAAAGGCTTGATTAGATGTGTTATCAGCTGCATATCCTGCAAGCATCAACTGCACTCTGAAATCTGTGCAATAGCACCATTTAAGCAAGCAATGCTTTCAAAAATGTATTAGAATTGTATACACAAAACATAAACTGAACATAATTAAGGTTTTCCATTGTTACCCAAAATAAATCTTTTTTGGCAAGCTAATTGCTATTTTCCTATATCTGCCTGTTGATCCGCAATGGCAGAGTACATTGGTTTGGTGTTAATGGACTTAATGCTCACAATAAAATAGCACTGTGTATAAAATAAGAGTGCTTCTAATTTCACAAAGAAAGCCCTGCTGACACATTATGGGAAATGTGGTAAAACAGCTCCTTGGCAGGTCATTTGGATAAAGCTGGAGGTCAAACACAGAGCACAAAATACCCTTAAAGTAAAAGAGTGTGTCCATTAGGAAAGAAATAGGTAGCTTTTTAACTTGAATAATTGATAGGATAAAGTAAATTATATAAGGAATAAACAGTGCTTCTCAGACCTTATTTTTCTTACTCCTTTAAAAAGTGTGTACAGTGTGGTTTGAAATAAAAGCCCTTACACATCCTTCAGGTAATTAAAGACACCCTGCTCTCTTGATGATTGAGACAGCCTATGATAGGCTAACCTTGGTGCTCATCAAAGCACAGCATCTGTTCAAGCCCATGGCTATATCAGTGTGTTTTCTCCCTCTGTCCCCTTGGTGCAGGCTTTAATTAGCACAGCTGAGATGGGATGAGATGACTTACCTGCCACCCTCTGCAAACATTATTATTGTTTGGAGCTTTGCTGTTTTATCCTCAACCCAAATACTTGACTTTAATATATATCTTAGAAGTGTGCACACATCTGTTATTATGTTTGCATAGATTTAATTTAGTACCAGTGCTGTAAAGTTATTGTAATTACACTTTGTGGAAGTGTGATTGAGTGGCGCAAGGCACCCATGTATGTATAAACTACTGAGGAAATTAGCACGCTTCTCATGCACAATAAGATGCTACTGTGTTTGCAGCAACCGGTAGCAGGCCAGCGAAAACAAAAACAGCATGCAATGAAAGCTAATCAAAGATTTATTTGCCTGGGTAATTTACATCTGATTACTGCTGTGATGTCCTGAGTTAAGAGGATGATTTCTGAAGTTTTCACCTGTTATTTTTCCAGCAGATCAGGATGCCAGCCTCTTGTTATGCAGCCCAAGTGAATGATGCCATCTGCTCATCATCATTTAAATGTTTTTGTCTGAGCCAATTATGTTCATTAAGAATGCTAGACAGATCTGAGGGCATGCGGTGTGCCAGGTATTACGTCCCTGTCCTGGACTAACCCTTGAAGTTATAGGAATACACACACACAAATACCCACAAATCCATTCCTGCTGTGTCACAGTCCAGCTGGGCCATGACAAATAATGGGAGAGACATCAATATTTACCAATTTATTAACCAAATAAGAATTTTAAATTAATAAAGTGGAAAGCCATAATACACTAATCAGTGTTTTTAGTGTGTCAGTAGATGGATGGCTGATTGAATGTTAAGTATGCATAGTGCTGTAGGGTGTAAAACCAGGCCAAAGCCAACCAACCAAATTACACAGTGCTGGATGAATGGGGAGAGCGAAGAGCTGAAACAACCGGCTCTTCAAATGCTCCAGGCAGACTGGGCAGGTGCTCCCAGTTGCACTAATTAACCCCACCCACCAGGAACCTGCAAGACAACACAGAGGGACAATCAGGGGACAAGAGCAGACCCTGGCCAAGGCAGCGCACCGTCACAGCTGTAATGCCCCTTTTATTGAAGACGGGTTTCTGTTTTAGAAGAAAAGAAAAATACAGATGCATCCACAACTTTTATAGAGATTCACAAACATGTACAAGTGTCAAATCAGGGTTTTATATATCTAACCAAAATAAACATAACCTGTCACGATTCACTGACAAAAATAACAGCGTTCAGTGGAGATGACTCATACAGTATTAGGATGTTTCTCCCCTCCTTTCAGTCACTATTTGTTTCTATAATCTATTTAACATTCAGCACCATTACTGGTAAGGAGCTCCTTACCACCACTTTTTCTAATATATCAGATATCTTCCAGTACGGCTGCAATAACAGTGACCATCTTACCAACAAACCAATCTATCAACACCTATGCCTTCAGCTTCCTGAAGGACAGCCCCTGCCACCACAGGATTAGCCTCCATCAGCAGGAGACCAAACAAATGTCACCTTTCCTTTTAACAAGTCAGTCAGTGGTTCTACCACTTCAGCAAGGTAAATCCTTCAAGAATACCCAGTACTGTAGTCATGAAATGTTGCTGGGGGCATTATGCAGCCCAAAATGCATGACTCTATATGAACACAAACCATTTGACGTGATAACTGCAGAAACTTAAGTCAAATTTACCAACATACTTGGCATGGCCTTCCTGATCAACACGATCTTCCATACACGGCAATGGGAGACAGTCTGGCTTAGTAATGGCATTCACATTGCAAAAATCAATACACAACCTAGGGGTATTCTCTGATTTAGGAATTAAAAGGTGTGGCCCAGCTTGATAATGATGGATCAGCAATTATATTGTTTAACATGTACCTCACTTCAGCATCCAGATGTTGGCATTTTTCACGACTGACAGGGTATAATCTTTTTTCCGATTGGCTGTGAGTCACCAACATCAGTATCATATTTTATCAAATAGTTTTGAGTGGGGTATCAAACAAACAGGGAATTTCTTTCTTCCTTCCGATAAGTCAGCCTGCACTGACTGTGGCAGATGTCCCAACAGTCTATATCTAACGGCATTGACATACATGTAGTCACTATGGCTTTTAATAAGAAACCAAACAAAGACTTTTACCATCTATTGGAAACGCTCCAAAGGCCCCTGAATTTGAACATGATAGGCTGAAGCCCCATTGTGCTTGATGTGAAGCTGTTCAAGAATTCAGAAGAACAAATGAGAGGAAAGGTTTGAGTCCTGGTCAGTTTGAATGATTTTCAGAATACCAAAGATGGAAATGAACTGGGTAAATGCACGCATGACATTTCTGGTAATTACTGCACGCAAGGGGTATGCAGCTGGATAGCGCATCCTCAGACATATAAACTATGAGGAGATAAGTGTCTCTAGACCTAAAAAGAGCCAGTGGGCCTACACAATCAATTATTAGATGATCAAAAAGCTGTATAATGGCTGGAATGGAAAACAAAGGAGCAAATTTGATTCCAGGATTAGGCTTGCAGTGAGCTGGCCCGTGTGATATGTCTTAATATAAAGAATAATATAATTTTTTCATTTACGATCAGAAAAAAATAAAAACAAAACAAAACAAAGGTACCACAATTTGAACAATGGGGTCCCCAAAGCAACCTATAGGGGGTCAGAAATCCGTCACCTAGCACCATCATTTACCTGCTCCCGAGGAAGAACCTGCTTAAATCAACTCTTTAGAGAAGGATTGGCCTATGGTTCAATGTTCAGGTCTTCTTTTGAAACCGAGAGGAGAACATCAGATATGGAAAATGTACACAGCTCTGCAGCCTCAAAGTTTCCAGGTAAAAGATCAACATTTGCCAATGAGACTGAACACATGCTGTAAAGACTTCAGGAAAATGCTCTTTATTCTCATCAGGATGCTTCCTCACCAGTGAGGTGAGGACACCACCAGAGCTTGTGCCCCTGCAGCACCATTACCCAAAATCAGTGTAATGCATTCAACTGGCAAAGCTGGATGCACCCCCAACCATTAGTTGACCCCAAAAGAGGACATAATGCGGCATAACCTTGTGCAGTGAAATAAGCAACATTTTCATACCCATCTCTACAACTAGGACAGAGGACCCTGTGTCACTCTCTGAAAATGTTAAAATTGAAGCTTGGACGAAAGAGTCAAAATCTGCCGTGTCATGTAGACGTAGCCTTACGAGCGTAACAGTCACTTAAACTCTGTTTAGATGGTTCTGTCATACATACTGGTCCTGCGTCATCTGAATCCATTCAGTGGTTTTAGAACTGTTACAGCCTCACAGACTGGGACGTTTGTTTGTTTTTGTTTTTTTACAAATGCTTGTGAAGATTTGGATATGCTCACAGAGTCATTATCTGCCCACACTGCCTTCTGTGAAGAGTTGATTCTCCCTAAAAAAAAAATGAATGAAAAATCAAAGAAATAATTGCTTTAATCAAGGTTATGAAACCCACTATAAGGAACTACGAAAACAAGTGCAAAGGGAAATTAGAATTGATAAGAAAAATTACAAGGACAAAGTTGAGTGCGTGCTCAGAGCTGCTAAATCTCCTGCTCGGCTTCCCTCAGTGGCAAAACTGACGTTGAGCCGTCAAATTAACTCAGTTCTTTGTATAATTGTTTTAAAGTTAATAATTTTAGTGATGAGCTGGAAGATTTTAGGAAAGATGTTCTTTTTAATGATAAGTCTGCTTTTTGCCAGCTCATGAATAAGATAAACTGAGACAAAGTTGCCAATTTTTTTCCCCACAGTTTAATAGAAAGGAAGTGTTCTGGCCCTGATGGGATTGGAGGTCAGAGCAACAGTTTGCCCATAGGTCTGGCAGGGGGTGGATGATGCCATTAGCACCTTGTTGAACGTGACTGTGGCACCTGGAGGGTGCTGAGACTATTGTGAAACTGCTGTTTATCGATTTTTCTTCTGCTATTAATTGTATCGAGCTTCATAGATAAGCACAAAGGCTGAAAACCCATAACAGTCGCAGACTAATATGTTGGTTGCCAAATTATTTTAACAAATAGGTCACCACGTGTGAGGGTCAATGGTGTTCTTTTAGCATTCACCGGACCCCCCTCCCAAGGTTGTATTTTAGCACTTCTATTTGTTTTGTATAAAACTGGTTGCCAGAAATGGCACACAGGGCATCACATAATGAAATTTGCAGATGACTGTCATCCCCTCTTCAGTGAGCCACGGACACTAGAGGATTTTACACAGTGGCGGGAATCTTCTGTGCTTGACAGTAATGTCACAAAAACAAAGGAGATGATTGTGAATCATTGGTGTGAATCCTGCCATCCTTTCTCTTCCAACCATCAATAACCAGTCAGTTGAGGTGGTTAACAAGTACAAGTGCCTCGGCACCCTGATGATAAACCCACATTTGAGCAACAGGTTGATGCAATATGCAAGAAACTTTTTCTCTTTTTTTAAAAAAATGTAAGCTCCACATTTTCTTACCTTTTCTTTTGTGTGTTGGTACGGGCTTTTTAAGCTGACTAACAAAAATCACCACCAGGGAGTTTTTATACAGCAAGTTTACGGGGGTTTCCATGAACAGCGTGGTGGATGCGTACAAGGTCAGGACCCTAGGGAAAGCCCGCTCTGTCCTGGCTGACTTGAGCCACCCTCTTCATGGCCACTTCAGGTTCTCCCCTGAGGTCGCAGATATGTGGTGCCACAGTCACAAACTAACAAGATCAAAAACTCTTGTTACTGTAGCAACTGGTCTGTTAAATAACATCAGGTGATTTTTGTGGTTGCTGTATTTAATTGTTGTGTTCCACTGTTTTCTAATGTAACTGCTAGCTGTAAAACTATTTGCCTCCCTGGGGATAATAAATATTTCTTTGACCTCTTCCAATGACCTTTTAGTTGCCAGAAGTTACAGGCTTTCTCCAGGTTACGCTAGCTGTTACGGTCCTTGACCTTAGGACTACCTGACTGGACAGAAGTACTACCACTATCAACACTTGCCCCAACTGCAGTACCATGGGTACAAGGATCCCCAAAAGTATGCTTATGTGTCAACATATAGTCACCTGCCAAGGCAGCAGCTTCAGCAGCATTTTTTTTTAACTTTTTGATTGTTGATATGTGACAGTAGCCTCAGGGATGGAGTTCTTAAACTGCTCCAAGACTATTAGGTCATGCAACTTTCCAAAACTGTCTACCTGCAGGGTTGAACACCAGGGCATAAAATGAACAGATAAATCCCACACAAACTCACAATGCATTTGCCCCCACCCCCTTACCCCCTTCCCAAGTCCATTGCCAGTAAACCTCACAAACTCCTAAGATTTTAAAACAGCTGCTTTTACAACTTTTAGCGTTCTTTGGAGACAAAGCAAAGTAATCTTTCTGTGGTTTTACCAGTCAACACACTATCACGGTGAGGGCAGGCTGCCATGTATCTGTGACACGCGTGAACAAGGAGAAAAAAAAAAGGTTAAGTAGCTTTTTCATTACAATTTGGCAACAAGGGCAAAACGAGGAAAGCTGCAGCTCAACAAAACTATCATATTTCAGCTGTCCTCTTTTAATCAAATCAAGCCTAGACCTTTCCGCAGCCAGCTTGGCCTGTTCAGCTTCAAAATGCATTCATTCCAACCACTTCATTTCTTTTCTTTTGCTTTATTGTTTCATGCTCTAGCTATAACAGATGCAACTCTTTTTTTGCTGCTCAAATGTTAAACTAGTTCCTGAACCTGACAGAGAACATCCAGTAACAGCTGAACCAAGTTCCTCCTGAACAAGAGTCAAAACACCCATTTCACTCAAGTCGGTTTTTAGGATACTTTTAACAGTGTCCTTCAACCTTTTGTCAGAAATCTCAGTCTCATAATGATCTGCTACTTTTAACAGCTGATCTTTAGCACACGTATCCAAGAACTCCACTGATGGAGCCACAAGCCAGAGAATTAACTTACCACCTCTGCAAGCCATGCCAAATTTGATAAAAGTGCAACAGGCTGCTTTCAAATCCACAAGACTATAAATCCCCTCTAACATACCACCTGCCTATAAGCTGACTGATATTAAGTCAGCCTGGTTATCAAACCCCCTAGTGTGACAAAAGGTGACCATATAATACTTGAACCAAGATTTACCTATGGTGTAAAATCTACAGCCAGGTGAAGCCAACCAAAGAAATATCATGGTGTTAGTGAATGGAGAGAGAGAGAAGAGCAACAGCCAGCTCTTAAAATGCTGGAGGCTGGCCAGGTACTCCCAGTTGCACTAATTAACCCCACCCTCAAGGAACCTGCAAGACAACACGGAGGGACAAGCAGGGGTCAAGAGCAAGCCCTGGCCAGGGCAGAGTGTCATCACAGCTGTCATGCCTGTTTTATTGCAGAGGTGTTGATGTTTTATAAGAAAAGGAAAATACAGATGTATCCACAACTTCTGCAGAGATACACAAGCATGTACAAGTGCCAAATCAGGACCACAAGTAGCCAAAATAGGCCCAACTTGTCATTGAGTCACTGACAATAATAACACAGTCTTCAGGAGAGATGGCATTAAAGGATACAAGATGTCTTCCTTTCAGTCTCTACTTGTTTATTTATTTATTTATTTAAACACACGGAAACAACAGTAGTTCTTGGGCTTGCTCCGAGGCTTCTTGTTTAGGATGTGGTGGAGTGTAATGTCAGTGAGATGGGTAGCAAGGATAGATTTCATTAAGATAAAGCGTCTCCACTAGCTGCTGAGGTAAATGTATTTCAGGTGATAAAAAGAGCAAATCTCGTTTTCAAAGTCTCTGCTTGCCACAGAATCTGAATGAGAACAGAGTGCACTCCTGAGTATTGAGAAGCAGATTTATTTATCCCTACCACTCTGCTTGGGTGTGTCTGTTTTTCACTGCTTCTCTGCATTTCTTTATGCGTGTGTGCGTTTCAGGGAAGAGCACTTCGATGGAAGGCTGCCCATGGATGAATAATACTCTTATTCAATTTCTGTCTCACTGAGTCGTGTCTTAATCAGTGTGTGAAAGACATCTTTCCCTTCCGCTCCACACACTGGAACATGCAGCGCCCCCACACTGACTTTCCCCTAACAAAACCCCAGTCAGGAAACTTTTTCCAACTTCTCTTTTTGAACTTTTTCTGTTCTCCTGTCATCTTTCTTTGTAGTTGTTTTTCTTCTTAGATAGTATGAATCACTTCCAGGCAATGTGACAGAATAAAACCACAAGGGCCTATAAATAAGACATTTTATTGTTGATATGATTCTAGGTTATCTGTCAGCATTCTGATGTTTTCTCCTGTACCTGCCACATGGATAGTGCAAAAAAAAAAAAAAAACATACAAAATTTCAGTGATTTTTATTTTGCAGCAGCCAATAGCTTTATCTGGTTTCTCACTGATGCATATCAACATGCATTTAGATACGACCGGATGTTATAAAGCGCTTAATGACAGACTAATGTGGCTCTAAAAAATACAGATCTGAGGTTATTTATCTCCAATCATTTATCCCTCAAGGACTGTTAACTATAAATATGAGGCAATAAAATATATCATTGGGCTTTCATTCAAATTGATTATTTGTCTAATTCTACATTCTATCGAGACAACATATCCACACAGCTTAATCTGAAATTTAATAAAATATAAAGAGAAAAACCAAGAGAGCCACTTGTAGCCCTTAGTGAGATCTCCTAAGGCGAAATACTCCTTAGTCAAGGAAGGGAATTCAAAATATCCCTGTGAAGTAACAATGAAGGAACTACATCATCTTGCCTTTAATAGGGTTACTGGGGCCCCACCTATGAGCCACGCCTATGGGAGAGATTTATTGGCAAGCAGGTGGTAGCTGTGATCGAGGTTGGAACCATTTTGAATGAATTGGTCCACACTTCCACACACTGCAGGAGTGGTCATAGGGTTTTGTTTCTATGTGAGTTGAGTACAAGTTGGAGGCAGAAGTCTTGGCAATGGATCACTGGTTACCAAAACTTGTTCTAGGGGGTTCACCCTTAAAGCTAAGGTAAGAAGCTCTGTTATTCAGGAGGAGCTCAGAGCAGAGTTGCTACATATCAAAAATCAACCAGTTCAGGTGGTTCAGACGTCTGACCAAGACGTCTCCCTGAATGGCTCCCAGGTCAGGTGTTTTGGGAATGTCCAAATGAAAGGATATCCAGGTCACAGTGGATAGGTTATGAGTCTTAGCTGGCTTGGGAATGTATTAGTGTGCCCCTAAAGATGTGAATGAACTTCGATCAGAGTTTTGCATCTACAACATTTTCAGTCTTTAATTCTTCAGATGCATTCTGGGACAATACCGCTGCTGTGGGTCCTAACAAAACAGTTGATGGAAAAAAAAAAAAAGAAAAACTAAGCTTAGAGAGAGAAATATGAACTAGTAGACACATGGGTGAAGGCAGGGGTCCAGCAAAGGGAAAGGATGGATGGCAAGGGAAGGTGAGAGGGATTTATAGGGGTAGTAAGAATGGCCTTTTGGGCCCGATCCTGCCAGTGCTTGGGGAGTGAGGGCAGCTGTGTTCCAGTCCCTGAGCACTGAAGCTGAACTAACGAGAATGTAATGGCCCTCCATCAAGAACTCCAGCAGCCCACCAGTATAGCCAAGCTCATGCACACACATACACATAAACACATTTATTCTAAATACACATGTGCCCACAGACCTAGGTGACTTGACTTCCATTAAAATTCAAGAAAAATAGCACCTGCAGAAAATACACACTGTAGTTAGCACATCAACGCTTTATTTATAAAGTCATAGGGTGGCCATTTACCCAGTAATGTCTGTCTTGTTAAGCTTCTGGCTCATTGCGAATCACTGAGAATGTATAATTTGGAAAACCTTCAAATATCCTAATTATATTGAAGTATTGACCTAAAGACATTCACATGTGAGCTGACATGCTTACATGCTGGAAGCAGCTAGAAATTTTCGCAGAACATACTGGTGAATATTTCCAGTCACATTGTGGACTTTGTTAAAAGGTACAAGGATGTTATCTGGTGGAAATGTAAGAAATTCTGGCCACATTTAGGAGAACCATTAACATAGAAGATTCCCTTTAGTTCTCTTGACAGCATTTCAGTAACTTTTATTGACATTATCATGCATTCCCACAACATTTCTGTGCACCCTGAGGCTCTTTGAGCAATGAAAAGAGGGAGGGAGGACGGCGGGGGAACAATGAGTTTCAGAGACACAATTCAGGAAGAAACATGGAGCATCCATGAATAGATCAGGAAGATGGCGAAGCAGAGAAACAGAGAAGTATCAGGGGCTGAAGTACAAAGTAGTCTTGGGTGGAAAACAACCCCCCCAAGCTGCAAGGGTGGCTCCAGCAGATTGTAGGCACAACCTCAGAGGTCTCTATCCAGAAGTGTACAGTCCTGGAAACAGCTAAGATACCGCACAGAACCTTCAAACTCCAGGACCTGAGGTTGGGAAGCACACAAACCCTAAATCTTCTTCTCACCCCCCTAATGTATATTAATACTGTAGCATAAAAATATTCTGGGAAGTCTTGAATTAGTGATTCATGAGTCACTGTTAATTTCAAAACAGCACTGCAGCGAGGAAAGCTGTAATTATAGTAGAATTTTAAAATCAAAACTGGTACCAAGTACTGAATCTGGGTACTTGATACCAACCAGCTGCCCCTTTTTTGGGCTAATTTCTGCTAGACTTTTTCAATCTGTTGTTTCAAGAGGAACAAAAATACTTTTAGACACAAATAATTGTGTTATCCTGTTAAATTAGCCGTGTATTACAATTACAGATGGGCGGGATTGAAAATGTTTGCTGCCTAGCTCCAACATTAATGTATTCTTTCATCAGTAGCCCTAGCCACTGGCCGCCACCTTAAGGTAACTTAACAGATGGCTAATGTGGCTGTCGGGTAATTGCAAATAGTTAAACATGCAGACCAGGTTAACACTTGTGGTGACTGTTTAATACTTTATTGTTGTTGAAATAGGAGATTTACCGACCCCTTGAAAGTCCTCATAAAAGTGCTGTTCAGCGCTGTGAACATCATCTCCTGTCATGTGATCAGATGCTGTGTGCCTGCCTGTGCGTCAGCCGGAGGAGGCAAAGCTTGCACTGATACTGCTGCAAATGAGTACCTAATGCAATAATAATTTTTTTGTATCAATTAGTGTTTGAGTACTGAGTGGACCTTTAAAGATGATGTACCCGAGAGCAGCCTCTGTGTAACTTCCAACTGTCAAATAAAAGTATGGCACATTTGGTGTCTTGAGTCCCACACATTTTATAATAACTGTTGTTTTTTATTATTATTATTTTTTAAATATCATTAACAGAGATACAGATCATGTGTTTCTTGTGAATCACAAAACCCTAACCTCTTGTATTAAGTGAAAGCTAATACGTGCCAGAGTGGCCAATTATGATGACAGGGTACATGTTAAACTTTACCACACTGTAAGCATTTAATTAGGACGTCCTCAATGAGTCAACCGTGCTTTGGCTCTGCCAATCTGCCTAATGGTGAGAAATGAGAACTAATGAAGTTATCACATGCTTTCCCCATGCACATACACTCATTCATTTACAAACACTCGACTGTCACAAAACTCCAGAGTAACGAGCGCTGTGAATCCAGCCTGATTCAATTAGGGAAAGGTTAAACAGAGTCACAGATATGGAGGCATGCATTGTAATATTAAACATCAGAGGTGCATGTGCTGACAGAGCATTGTGCAGAACTAGTGAAGAGAGGGAAACAGTGCCATAACCTCAGCGACTTCCCATTAGTTGATACATATCTCCCCAAGCAATGAGATCACAGACAGTTCACTGAGTTTAAATTATATAACATGATGTGGCAAGACCTGGCTGAACAGACACACGGAGACACGCTCTGACACACATTTGTCTGCCCTTATCCCACAAGAGCTAACAAGCACTGCATTCACAAAATGCACATGCATATATTTGTTGTGGTCGTGTTACAGGCAACAACTGCTTAAGTTGATGCAACAGTCCTCTCACTGTCATGCTGCCATGTTAACTAATGACTCAGACCTTAAAAAGGCTGGAGATGCTACTTGCCTTATAATGGAGTCTGTTCTTCAGATTTTGCACTGCTCTAAAAGGCTGAGGAATAAATAAATAAACTAGTGGGAGGCACATAACACATGGAATTTATTACCTGTCCAGCTAATTAAATGGCTAAAGATATATAGAGGTAGTGGGATGAGTGGGTGAGTTGAAAAACACAAGAGGAACGGATTGCAGGGTCTGATAAATTTCTCCCTTTTTTTTGTCAGCCCCCCCCCCCACACACACACACACACACACACACACACACTTCAGTGTGACAAATAACTCAGCTTGTTATGTACAGTATGTGTGTGTGTGCTTCTGAAGCAGTGCAGATTTGCATGATGATACATGTCTGTCTGTTAAAGAGGTCTCAGCAGAACAGGCACACATCCATGCCCTATCAATATTCAGAACAGCTCTAACAGGCGTTTTATGAACGGGGAGGGAAAAATATCTAAAATTATAAAGCAATGCTTTGCCAAATGGAATGGAAATGGATTGGTAGGCATTTTGCTGGTGATTTGCAGTTTAGCCGTTGCTTATGCACAAGCAGGCTTCGAGGTAACCGTGCCCGTTTCCCTCAGATTGTTTCACTGTTTGTCCAATTATGCACCACAATACCGAGGGGTGCGTCCTCCTCATTTAATCCTAATTCTTCTTCAAGCTCTTTTTATGATTGTGGCTCGATTGTTTTCAAGGTTACGCGCCACTCATGATTCAATTTGCTTCTTCCCCCCCCCTGCTTATCCTGTCGCCTCGACACAAATAGATATGTTAAAATGCAGAAAAGGTGGTTGGCACCAAGAATGGGTGTACTCATGTAAATTGCTAATTTGGTGCAAAAAAAAAAAAAAAAGTGTGTCTATTTTTTTCTGTTAA